>VZTO01012086.1:41750-55128 GCA_013400615.1 Syrrhaptes paradoxus
ATCATCTTCGTGGCTCTGCAACTTAACTTGCATCCATGTAGGCTTTCCCAAGGCATGCAGAAAAACTTGTATACATCCACCAAGTCTGTATATAGTTTTCAAAAAATGTGATGAAATATCTGAACTTTCCTTTTGTCTGTGTGATCTACTGTCACTTCTAGAAAATTATTTCCACACTTTTTTCAACTCCCATACCTTTATGTACCATTTTCATACCTATTGAATTCCAGACTCCAACATCTTGATATATGAAACATTTTGCTGATAAAAGGTGTTAGAAGATTTTTACTTGCTCTCTTGACAGAGTTTATAAAGAGAGAAACAAATCCTATAATTTTTGTTCATGTTTTCTGCAGATGTGAAAGTGGCATAATTGAAAAACAATGTACTTCAACTTCTGACACTGTGTGTGGAATGAAAGGTACCATTTTAAAACCTATCATGGTCTAGTATCTGCTGTATTTTGAGAGGGTAATGCAATTGTACTGTTCTACACAATGGCCCATAGTGACTCCTGACAGCAAAGGCCATCATATCTCCTGGGCCCCGTACTGACCTGCAGAGCACAATTGCTCTTTTCCCTTGATCACTGTGCAGATATATGAGCTATTACTCCTTTTTAGGGGTGACCTAAGATAGGTAAGACTTGAACAAAGGGGTAGCTTCTGCCTTTAGGAGACAACAGAAGGGCTTTTATAGTCTGATGCAATCTTGTTTAAAATGTAGAGCGTGTTGCTGTATTTCTTTTCTTGAATTAACTTTCACATAATGTTTCCAATCTTCCAGCAGGAGTGCCATGGTGGGCCATTGTTTTGATAATGGTGTTAGCACTATTAGGAATAGCTGGAGCAATATTCTGGTGTAAGTGATTCCCTGTTCCTTATCCTATCATACTCAACTGCTTACTCAGATGTCATTTTGTATTCTTGGAGTCCAGAGGAGAGATACACTCTATCCTGGATTTAAAAAATGCTTTTTTGTTTCAGACAAGAAAAAACAGAAGGGTCTCACGATCAATCAGAACCTGGTTGAAGTAGTCTCCAAACCAGAGGCTTCTTATGTAAGTATTTTGCTTAAAATGCAAAAAACTCAGCTTAATGCAAGCAACTTTGTTCCACTTAAATTACACTCCCCAAGCGCCTGCATGCCTCTCTTCTATGACATTAAGGAAGTAAATTTCAGCATAAGGACTCTTTTGGGAGAAGTAAGAGAAACCCTGTATTATTTCTTCAGGATTTGTTGATGTGCTTCTTAAGTTACAAACCCAAGATCACAACTTCATAAATCATCAGACCTCCACTGACCCAGGGTACCTGTCCCCATGCATACTTTTAGGCAATAGCAATTGTGATTTCCCAAGCTTACCCAAGTCGAAAGAGGTCTGTCTGTCCAATATGTTTCCCTCACTCACAGAACAGGGAAATCATGGTGAAAACTAAAATAAAATTATAGAAGCCAAGTGTCATGAAATGTGTTTACCCTCTTATACAAGGTTGGTGTTATGCAAAACTTGTTTCTACTAATTTCTCTCTTGTTTGTCTTTTCAGGAGAATGTACCACTCATAAACACAGGTAAGAGACAAGTAGTTTCTCGAAATTCAGCAGGAGAAAAAATATACAGACATGTAAATCCTACACTAAAAAAAGTATATTTTTGTGTAGACTGCCACTGCCTGGAGCTGTCATTCTACCCCAACAGTGAACACTTATTAAAGAAACGCCAGTTCATGTCGTGCTTATTAAGGCATTTAGAGATATCATGAAATCTTTGCCTCAGGAGGAATTTCGGCTGTACAGGGAGCAATTACTAATTGACAACAGGTGGATTTCTGTTCTGCATGTAGTACAGACACTAGGAGGCAGCAAGCTGGATTTCTAGAATCATGGATAATTATGATAATAGAGTAGCCCTACACTTAGCAGTGGGATCACAGAAACACAAACCTACCCTATGTTCAAGGGCAAATCCGCAGTAGGAACACACAACAGGAGCAGAACATAAGATCCAAGGCTGTATCACAACAAAAGATCTGTCCCGTTCCAAGACCCTTCCCAATGCTATTTTGGGCAAAACAGGTACATGAGGCGTGACCAGACTTTAATGACAGAGAAGGGCAGAATCTCTTACAGAGAGAACTGAGATTCTATTTCAAGTGGATATGGATAGCAATATGGATGTAAAATATTTGAATTCCCTAGCATTTGGTAGGAACTTATAAAAGCAGATCCTCTATAAATTGTAAAAAATTGCATATAAAACATACTGAGTCAGGAATACCTGAAACTTAATCAGTTTTGGATAGGAAAAATATCAACTCTGAGAACAGGTGATAAAAAACCAGTAAGACATAAATGCCGAGAGCATTAATTTCCTTTTACACTTCTAGATGTTGACCTGAGCAGCCACATTGCTGGTATTGTGGAGGAGATGACACTCCAAGAAGTCAAGACATTTGTTCGCAGCCACAAAGTACCAGAACCCGTCATAGATCAAACTGTTCGGGATTATGTTAATGATACATCTGAACAGAAGATTAAGCTGTTTCAAGCCTGGTATCAAAGACATGGCATAAAAGGAGGATATGGAACCCTAATAAGCAGCCTGAGAGAGCTTAAAATGTGCACTACAGCTGCTAAAATTGAGGAAAAACTGAAGACAGTGGTTTCCAGCTGTCAGGAAGTGGGACAGTCTTATAATGGTGACACTGAGCAAAGCAAAACCTGCACTCTGGAAGGTAGAAACTCTTACAATGATAGTGCTGAGTTAACTAAGACCTATTCTGGTAGTTTGGAAGAAACATAGCACAGAGTAATTAGAAAATTATTTCTGACTGAATTTGTATTTTTATAATAATATAAATAACAAAGTTTTTAAATGCCATTTTCATTGGCAGTTCTGAATGATTCAAGGAAGTTATAATTATGAGCAAGGAACAATTGTGATTTTTATAATAGTATCTTTCCTTTAAAAAAGCTTTAGTTTTTGGTTTTTTTTTTTCGGTTGTTAAGAACTGAAAGGAGAAGTTTCATGTCATGTTTACTTTACTAAAAGGTACAATATAGGAGTCCAGCTACAGGATTCACTACAAGCAGAAAGAAGAAATAATCATTACTTGATAATATAAGTATAATATAAGTATAAGTTTAATATGGTCAGGGTTGAAAGCATTACTTAATCAATATAAAGTTTTGCTTACATGTTGCATTTTTCAGAGTGAAAACTATCTATGAAGTGTATCAAGAAGAATACTTGAACAAAAAAAAATGTTATATAGTACACACCTGATTAATTTTGAATATAGGTGTTGCTGCATAATTAAGTTCTACTCAGTTGTAAGTGGGATTTCTCTCTCATATAAAAGCACCTGTGTGCGTGTGTATAGCGAGCGCATTTTGTATATGTGTGTATTTATATGTGCAAGTTTTCTATGCAAAAACTCCCAGTGCTAAGTAAAAATTACTGTTTCCCATGTTCTCTGCAATGATTGCAAGCCTTTTCTAATGTTAAAACCCTTCAAAGAAGCAGGCCCTGAAACAGCACAGTAGAACAACAGTTTTTGGAAGGCAGCCTACACAAGCTATGAAGTCTCCATATGCAAATGTGCAAAACTAACTTTTCTAATGCGGGAACTGATACAATGAAAACATCATTGTCATTTAAAAAAATCCTTCTTTAACTCAGGTCAGTAAATCACCAAAAGGGAGATCACTCTCCTGAAAAACACCCACCTTACCTTTCTTCCATCACAGAGCACAGAGGGCTCAGCTCCTAAATTCAAAGCGCCAGTGGTGCTAGGCTGCTTTGCAGTGAGGCCTTTCTCACTCCCACACTCATTTATTCAACCTCACAAAACCTTTCAACAGAAGAGGAGATATCAGTGGAAGTGTTTGATTTTTCTAGGTCATGCAGTAAGCAAGATAACTTTCTTCTTCGGCTCTGCCATCAGTTCCCTAGAGAGAATCTCCAGCCAGTATCAAGACTCAGCCAAAACATGAAGAGACCTGCCTGGGCTTGCTGCCAGCCAGGGTGTGCCAGCGAGTGGGGCAGGGTCCAATTGCTGCCACCTGGCCCTGGGGGTGTGGAAAGGGCAAGGCAGGTCTGGTAGCAGGGTACCAGCTGCTGGCAATCAACCCCTGGGCAGCTCTGAGCACCCACAGCCGTGGATGGCTGCTCCAAAAGGTCATGATGCTAAAAGGGAGTTGCCTGGGAGAGCAGTGTGTGGCCCTTGAAAACAGCTAGAAATCCATGTATGGAATTAAGCAGGAGCCTGAAAGAAAAGGCAGGACTTAGATTAGCTTCAAAAACGTTGAGCCTTTCATAGACTTGACCTGGTGAAGGTCTGAAGGACACAGAGCATGTTTTGTTGCCAAGCCCAGACCTTGTTTAGGTTGTACAGCTCTTCTCCAGTCTCAAGCACCACACAGATGCTAAGTGCTCAGAAAAACCTTCTGCCCCACTTTAGAGCCTCTTCCATCTAACCTTTGTGCATTTTCTAGGTGTCTAATCAATCAGCTTACCACTACTTTACTGCCAAATTCCCCACACTGTGCTGCATTTCAAAGGAAAACCTTCAGGCTGCTGTAGCTGGATGGTTTAATAGCCACGTACCAGACTTGTGCACCTACGGACTGATTAAGGCATAGCACTGTATAAATTACTTGTGTGGGTGCTATCTGTGTACAGATCTGATAAGCTGCAACAGCGTGTTGCTCACTGCCATGTTTTGGCCAGGCTCCACATATAGAATTGTAGAATCATAGAATGGTCAGGGTTGAAAAGGATATGGAGAATAAAATGTCAACCTTTCAGAAAAGCAGCATGGCAGTGGTGTAGGCTATGGCATCTTTCCTAGGTTGCAGTTCTGTAGAAGCACAGCCAAGACAAGGAGGAAGAAAAGCTCCACAGTCTCACAAGCCCTGGCAGACAGGATGCTCCCTGTACCATGTCCCACCCAGGAAGGCATAAATGTAGCTTAAAGGTATGTTGGCAGGTGCTTGACTTGAACTTTGGCTTTTCTTGGCTTCTGGCTTTATCTCTCAGAGTGAGGCAGCTGGCCACCAGAAACAAAGGTTGTCCACCTCTCAGGGCTTTGGTGGGTCAGTTAGCATAACTGTTCTGAACTAGGCAGATCTTAAAATGGAGGCATCAAAACTGATAAATTTGTGGCAGTGAAATAGAATGAAAACTTTTTCTTTCATCACACTAGAATTCCCCAACCTCAGTCTAATGAGGATGGTTGAAAAAAAAAGTCCCTGGGCAATGAGTCATATTCTCCTCAGGAGACATCTGCAAGGCTGAACCCAGACTGCCATTAACTCTAGTGGTTAGCATGCATCATAATTTTTTTTCTTAACTGGAACACTAACCATCAAATAAGAGGACTGATTATATTGTGCAGCTGGGCTTTCCAAAGGAGTGCATATGTGTCTGCACTGCAGTCAACAGTGCAGTGTAGAGCTATCTGATCAAACTAAAAGTACCCGGACCAGGGACCAAAAGTGATTTAGTTCTGACAACCCACAGTAATGCATCCGGCTTTCCATTGCCTCCTGGTTTTGGCCTCATTTTCAAACTAGGGCTGCACAGCAAAATCATACCAAGCAGGTTATATTATTAGCACTGTTCCACCTTTCACTCTCACCTTTCATTCTCAGAAGGAAAGTTCATGAAGAGTCTCATGCTGATAAGCAAGATGACTGCCGCTGCCTTAGCTGCTTGCTGAAATACAGTTCTGGTATCTTTATGCTCTGCACTTTGCACACTTGCCATGACCAGCCTCTTTCTCTCATATGACAAGGCTGTGTCATGAGCAGTGTAAAATAACTCTTCTTAGCATTTGTAGGGGAAAAAGAATTAAAAAGAAAAAATGAAAGCAACAGACATGACTTTGAAGATCAAAACTCTCCTGTTTTATGGAAATCCAGCATCAGAAAAGTAAGTGGAAACTGAAATGAAAACTTGCCCAGGGAATGACTTGGCACATTTTGAAAAGCAGATTACAAAGGGGAAGCTCCCTCTTCAGGAAGCCAAAACTTTGCAAAACAGTTGCATTTGTTATTTACATAGTAAAATCAGAACAATTGTTATTTAAAAATAACAACAATAGAAAAACAAGAACATAGAAACAAAAAAAACAGAAGGATGATCTTATTTCAGTCCCCAGCAAATCAGAAGCGACCGTATGAGCAACGGGTCTGTTCAGAAATTCCATGGGCTGTTTTGCTGTGCATGCTGACCCCATCTCCTCACCCATGCTGCAAACTTTAGAATAGTTTCTGCTGCCGTGAAGGCAAACCAAACACCTGCGACAGACAGAAATAAGATCACTGTACACAGTGTGGCACCAAGAAGAAAACGGAAGAGGTTCAAGACAACTCCAGTATACAGGATTGCTGCAACGTGAAATTAATTATTTTTAAAGTTATCCTGCAGGCTGCCAGTTCTTGAAAAGACATGGCTGAGGAATGAAGTACTGAGTACAAAGAGCCTGAAATGTTTCTAAACAGATAGCATGACAAGCATATTAAAGTATGAGAGAGCCGTAGGCTTATTTCCTGTATGGAGAAGAGGGAAGGAAAATAATTCAAACAAATTTGTAAAAAGAATAAAACTATGTTGGGAAAAGCCTTGGAGGTAGACAGTTTTCTTGTTTTGAAGGAAGATACAACCTCAAAACTCACATTCTTCTCTTACTATTTGTCAATACTTTGATTTTGGACTTGAAAGGGAAGCTTACATTCCTGCTATCCCACTGCTAGCAAGAGGAAAAATGCTCATCATGTGTATCTAGCCTCTAGTACTGAGCTGCGGTTGAGAATTACGAGGGATGTGGGAACAATCACAAAACTTAACGTAAAGTCAGTGTATTCTGGATAGCTTTTTAGTGGTTTTAGTTCAAGTTCCTTTCCAAACTGAAAGCAAGGCTTTTAAGGCAGACAGTGCTAGAGGGCCCTTTCCCATAGCTTTACCCAGAGGTGTCTTGCTCCCCTAGTAAACCAACAACTGTGACAAAGTGCTATTTTCATAGCAGGCAACCTAGGGGGAAATCAGCAAAAATAAGTCTGTGATCGCAGGGATGCTGAAAAGAGGGTCCTGTACAAATGCAGGGGAGGAGTTAGTGATGGAAAGCAATGGCAGGAGAGAGCCAAAGGTACTGTCCTTGGAAGGACAGCACTCAGCTGCACCCCAGGGACATGGAGCACATGGAGGTCCCTGACCCCAGCTCCCATACATCTTCCCATAGTGGTGTCCGTATGACTGGCTGTCCACAGGAGAGGATATATATACCTGTATGTGTGTCATTGCGATACGAACAAGAAATGATGAGGCAGAAGTACCCAGTTTCATTTCCTGCATCCTTCCTTCATGGTATATGAAGATCCCTCTCCAGATGTATCTCTGGGACAGCTAAAGCTGCAGGGCACATTTTACAATGCTCTGCAGAAGGCTCTGGTGCACTGTCAGTCCTGTCAAGGCAGCCCTGTCCCTGCTGGGCTGGCCGTGTCCTGGCACTGAGTTCTTCTGGGTGGGGACCGCAGTCCTTGCTGCAGGTCATGGGGAAGGGTGACTGTCATCTGGGCTGGTCTCAAAGGGTCTCGAGGTTTAAGGTCTGTCTCTAAGACATGAGGACAACACCTCTTCCTGTACTTTGGGGTACAGTGGGGCAACTTTTTATACTAGACAGTACCCCCTCATATATCCAAGAATAGATTGTGGTCACTAAATAATTCACTATTTTTGAACCTCTTAATCAAGTCTCTTCAGATTTAAACTCCTTTAAACTTGTTTAAACTTTAAACAACCACCCTGGGGGACGGTAGTGGTTGTTTTCGGGGAGACGGGAGGTAACAGCGAGAGCCTGCCTCACTGTTCGCAGAGCGCCGCAGACTGCCTTTCCCGGCCCCTGCTCAGCAGGTGGCAGCCTTTGGCTGCGCAGTCCCACGCGTGTCCCCTCCTCCCGGTCCCCGGTCACGCCCCAGGCTGGCTTGGCAAAGCCGGACAGCCCCCAGGAGCTCCCCCTCACCGCCGCCTCCCCCGGCTCCTTCCCAGGCTCCCGGCTGGCTCGCTCTCCGCGGGATGAATTATTCCCACGGGGAAAGGGCGTTTTATAAATGCGCTCGCACACGAAGCAAAGCACAGGCTGGATGTGACAGGGGCATGAAGCCTTGCCTGGTAGAGCTGAGCCTGCCATTAGGTTGAGACAGCTCCAACTCCAGTTTTACATGCGATCCCTCAAGTCATGTCCCACAAGACTTAAAATGTCATACTGTTGTGTGACAGCTTTTGTAAGGCACCTCAGATTTGAGGATGACCACAGCCTGACTTCCTTCAACTAACCCTAGGACTAAGGGGCTCAAGAAAGTCCCATGCTGCAATGCCAAACTCTGCTGCAGCACAGCAGATGACTTGGCATCACCACTTTTAATACCACATGGAAAAAACTGTGTCATAACAAAACATTCGTCTGCAAACTGAACACTCTGAAATCTGGAATTGGCACTGTTACTGAAGTACGTGCAACATTACCTGTGCCAACATGAATGTGCATTGCAGTAAAGTCTTAATAAACGTTCACATATAAAATAAAACAGTTGAGAGTTAGACATTCACTTGATTGTTATGTATGCAACTGCCAAGATACTAATCAAAAGTAGGCGTTAGTAGTGGCTGAGAAAGTCTAGGACAGACAGGATAACTGTCCTGAATTTTGGCCCTCCAAAAGGTAGTCTTTGTATCACCATTATCAAGTGAAAGAGCAACTGGTGAAGATGGGGGAGGAGAATGGGTGGGTGGTGACCGCTCAGAGGCTTTCTGGAAGAACTGGCTTATGAATAATACCCTTAATTGCTACAACATGCTATTATAAACTGTTTTGTCCTCTTTCTCGTCCAGGCTTGTAAGTTAGCCTATCATTTTAAATAACTATACATTAAATTTGGTTTTGACTTCTGTTCTAGCTATAGAAATGTTGGGAATAACCACCCCAGGAAGCTTGCTGCCAAGATTTTTTTTTTTAATCTTATAAAATTTGTGGCTGCTTCTTCCATCAGAAAAACTGGAATGATCATGAGTGCTTGCAAATATATAAGCCTGTACCATGAGACACCAGAGTATGTATTATGCTTTTTGTTATCTCTATTTATGTATCTTTAGCAAACAGCAAATCAGCAACTAGCTGTGCAAGGCACACAGCTCCTTTACTGGGATGTCTTTCCTGAGAAAGGGTCTTACTTTAGGAACTTTATTCCCTACAGAACTCCAAAGCCTTTCCCTGACATTAGGCACACTGGCATGAGGAACTTCCAAAGAACATCTCATGAAGATGCTCTACAGAAAGAATGAGCAATGTTACTTAACAAAAAGAGTAGATTGCACAGGCAGGTACTCTTAGGCACCCTTTAGGGAGCCCGGTTTAAGTGGTTTGTTGAACAGTTACACTAACAGATGCTTCCGAGGATTCCTTAGCTGTGGCCCCACTGCAAGCTTCTTGGGGCTCAATGCCTATGGACTGAAGGATGGAGTTACATTTACTGGTGACCAAGGGAATATACACTGTAGGGGAGAACCAAGGAGATGCATAGATGGGGTTATCCCTCCTCTCATCATTGCTTGCTTTTACAGCTGTAAGACTCTGTTAACCTGCCGTCAGTGCAACTTCTTAGTCTCCCTTTTTATTTGTAAGTGAAAAGAGATGAGTAAATCAATGAGCTGGAATTTGGTGGTTGGACACAAGATAAGAGCTCTGTTCTGTGTAAGGGCTAGAGTCAAACAGTCTTTCACAGACCAGCTTCTTTCTCCCTCATCCAAAGGCATTCTTACATACATACCAATAAAAATGCACATATTCTCCAGGAAATGCAGTTTTCAACATCCCCTAACTCATCCAAGTCCAAACCAACTACCAACAGAACATGCAAAAGCATTTATCAGAAAGAAATACTGTTTTCCTACTTTCTTCTCTCAGTTGTGGAACTATTCCAAAGAAAGATACTCATGTATTAATTTTTACTTAAATGGAGGAAATGGTTCTTCCAAATGTGACTGAAAATATTGTTGGTCAAATTAAATCAATACATTATGTCTGGACAGCCACCACGTCCAGAACATTTCAGCAATGAAAATAAAATGTTAGAAGCTGTAAGTAGTTCAAAATAGGAGTTCAAGTGAAATCCTGCTCTACCTGGATTTGAGTTAGCAATTGGGATCAAAGGGGAAAACTATTATCACTAGAAGGCATGAAGAATCTATCTTTTCTAGGCAGCATTCCACCTGAGGATCTAATCAGTCATCAACTTATACTCACCACTTAAAAAATCAGGGCAGACTTAGAGACAACGTTAGTATAGATAAGTCTACAGGGGAGTCCATGACAGATCAAAAAAAGCAAAACAGACTTTAAAAATCTAAAAAAATACTAGAATAGCCTTCTTGGAGCTGAAGGCATGACTTAAAACAGGATGATACCAATCTCTTTGTTGTCTTGCCACACTTTCTAACACAGAAATGCAAGTCAGATGTTCTTCCTCCTTCTTCCACTCTAAACCCATACTAGTTGGCACGGTAGGTGTTAACATTCACATGAGATGTGGAAGAACCTGGCTGGAATCCCCTTCTCTGCTCTGGAGCTGAAAATTGCGTGCAAGTCTCCCACCTCCCAGAAGCGTGAGTCTGGGCTATTTGAGGATATTTCTTTCCTAATCACTCTTGTTGAAGCTGTTCCACTATGTATCATTACATATTCATTGCTGTGCAAGTTTGAAATTGATTCTCTCTGTTTCAGGGGATGCCTAAACTATTAGGTTATTCTCATTAGTTATCTAGTGGACCACATGCCACAGGAAAGGCAGCCAAGGAATTGTCCCGTTTGTGAATCCAGCTAAGGCACATGGGATCAGCAGCTCAGCACTGAGAACTCACTTGTAGAAACTGGCATCTACTGAGATATTAGGTACCTAAATTCCTCTGTGGGAATAATTTGGTTAGATTGCAGGTGGCAGCAAGAGCAAATAACATGCTGTGAAGGCAGAGTTACCCTATAAAGTTTTTTACTTTGTCACACTACACTGTCCTTTGGGAATTTTTTTGTTTTGTTCTTTTTTCCTAATAAGGTATCTGGTACTTTCTTCTTTGAGAATACAGTACTGCTGATGATATCAAACAGGAAATTAAGTCTTCTAGCTAAGGTGAAACCCAAGAATTTTTCCTGTTGAACAATGGACTCCAGAGAGAGTTCCTATTTAAAATGAAAGGGCTGGAAATTCCAGCCACCTTAAAATAGATGCATACAGTCCTTCTGCTTTAAAAGCTACTGGTTACTTTCTGAGACTTATAAGACTAGAAGGGACTTTGAAAGGTCATTTACTGCAGTCCTTTGGCCTGAGGCAGGATTAACTAAAAGTTTTTGTCCTATCTCCAGAGATGGAGTCTCCAAAACTCTCTAGGTAATTCATACTAATGTATCACAATCTCTACTCTTAAAAATTTGTCTTAATATCAGTATGAACCCTTGGTGTATTTTAAGTCCTCTATATCTTGCCATACCCACTATGACCTGAAGAAGAGATTGTTCCATTCCTTTTTAAAACAGCCTTTTACATCTTCGAACATCGCTGTCATGCTTCCCACCTCATTGTTTTTTGCTCCTTTAGGCTACACAGCACCAGTTTATTCAGACTTTCATCAAAGGACACATCTTCTGCACAATCACAAGCACACAAAATGAACAATTTTTTTCTGCTTTTCTGCATGATCACATTAGCATGATTAAGCACGCTAGTACAGTTATCCTTGAATTTCCCTTTGGTTATCTATCTTTGAAATTTGCTAATTAGTCCCCAAAGTAGGAGTGTATTTTTAGATGCATACATTTTTGTGTACGTTGCAATCCAGAATTAACCCAAGTAGGAACTTCTTATTCTCCCTCACATAGCAGTATGCATCCTCAGGTATACACAATGTCTAGTCCAGGATTCTTTTTGAAAATCTTATGCTCAAAAAATTTCAGTCTAATTCTGCTAAATCTCATGTATCCATTACAGCACTTTAGTTCCACAAATAGTTGGCAAAAATATAATGGCTGAAATGAGTCTCCTTGGCCCCTAACTAGGCACCTTTTGCAAGTGTGAAGGCATTTTACAGATAACCAAGTTCACTGTCTCATTGTTACGTATCCTCTAAATAGATGGATGTATCCTCTACAGATGACCAAGTTCATCTGTCTCATCAGCCTATTCTGTCTCATTGTCACGCATCCTCTAAATATTGTTCAGTTGAGGAGTCCCATGGAGTTGGGCTCTGTACAAAGTCGTAGGGTATTACAATGCTTTGGATTTCATTTCCAGGGGAAACTTTGGTTTCATCACGATTCACCTAGCTGTGTTCACCTAGTTTAGATATACGATCTAAGAGAGCTCTGTGCATCTGTTTCCTTTATTCTGCTGTCATGCTAAGAGTCTGCTGAGGAATACTCTCTTTCCTGCCTCATCCTTATTGCAACAAGGCCACAAATGTGCAGTTTATTTCTTTAAATGGATGTCCTTTTCTGTTATTTTGTCAGGTCTGAAATGAATTTCTTAACTTTTATGGCATCGTTAAATCACTGTAAATGTTAGGAGTTATGACTTCAAAATTACAAGAACAAGATGTTAACATTTTGTGCTAAGCAGAGTCTTTTAACCCCTGCCCCTTGCCATGACAGCTTTGCTGCTTTACTCATTTTCTCAGAATTTAGTTACAAGATACGGCGAGACCATTACCAGAAAAATTAGTGTGATTATGACTTGTCTAAAATCAGTTCTTTCCTGGAATTAGTCTTTAAAATTTAATTTCAACATAACTCTCGTGCTCTTTGTGTCTGCAGCTTTTTCTGATTCACTGTAACGACTTTCTGAATCATTATAATTAATCAACTTTTCATCTGCTGTTGGGACTCTGCAGGCATTCAAAAGAGGTGCTGACCTGTTCTTTTAAGGCCTAACTCCTGGTGTGCCCAGCCTCAGCTGCCATCCCCACAGGATACCCGACACACCATGCTCCACCAGAAATCATTACTCTACTGGCAGCAGCGCAGCTGCAGTAGTTGTAGACAGTAAGAATAAATGAGACAGAAGAACAAATGAAATAAAAATATCTTTAGATTAAAAATTAAAGTTTTCTCTTGAAGATTGGTAACAGATGGTCAACCTCCTAGGAAAGAACCTCTTCCCTAAACACACAAATTCAGGCACTGTTGTTCAAAGCATGTTTCAGGATGTGTACAGGTGGGAACTCCAGTGTGAACACTGCTCAGTGCCAGAGGAAATTTTTTTTTAAAGTACCATATTACTAAAATAAAATCTTAATCTATATTAGATAATTGGATATCAATAAAACTAAACA
>VZTO01012087.1:2575-68051 GCA_013400615.1 Syrrhaptes paradoxus
CTCAAGTTGCACCAGGGGAGGTTTAGGCTGGATATTAGAAAAAATTTCTTCACTGAAAGAGTGATCAGGCATTGGAACAGGCTGCCCAGGGAAGTGGTGGAGTCACCATCCCTGGAGGTGTTTAAGAACCGTGTAGATGTGGTGCTTAGGGACATGGTTTAGTGAGTTAGGTGGTGTTGGGTTGATGGTTGGGCTTGATGATCCTTGGGGTCTTTTCCAACTTTAAAGATTCTATGATTCTGTGTGCTAAAGTAGGCACATGTATTGTGAATTTTTGCATCAGGTGGTGTTCATGATTAACTTTATTCTTAAGATAGCAGAAAATTAAGATACTTGTGTTACAATTTTTGAAACAGTAAAACTTTTAGTGCAGAACTTGGTTAACTGTGGCTTTATTTGTCACAGCTTACTGAGAGGAAAGCTTGCTCTGAGATGTTGTGTATTTGCAGTTGTTCGTTGTACCCTGGTGTTTCTGCTTGCACAGTTTTTGTCAGTATGTAGCAACTTACTTGCCTTTCACCAGGGAGAGGGATTTAGTACTTAAGTTTTTTTTCCAGACCATATAAGAATGCAGCTAGATGTCCATCAGAAAGTATCTGATGGGTTGTAAATTCAGGTAGCTCACTAACTGGTTTAAAGAATATGTAACACAGACAAATTACTAGGTTGTAATTAAAGTAAAATGCAGTTTGTGAGAACTAATAGACTGTGTTTTCCTCTTCAGGGTAAAGGCACTACCCCACTTGCTCCACCACCAAAGCCTATTCGCAGAAGATTAAAATCAGAAGATGAGCTAAGACCTGAAGCTGAGGAACATACACAGAAAACAGGTGTCATAGCTGCTGTTCTTGCTTCACAGCCATCTATTCCTAGGTAACCCAAGAAGTGTATAAATACATCTGTTACTGGAAAGTTGATATTTAAACAGCATACGTGCTTTCTGTGCTAGGAGTTGCAAACAATTTCAGTGTGTTTGGATTAGATTAATTAACAGTTTAAAGGTTTTTGTTTTTCAAACAAGATCATCCTGAAGCCTCTACTACCATTTAGAGATCTTGAATTTTGGAGTGTGAACTCTTTTAACTTCTGCAAGTATATTGGAAATAAGTGGTGGAAGTATGAAGATGTAGTGTTTGATTTTAAATAGTGGTCGCTATGAAGAAAAATGTATAGTATTTGTATGCTAACATGAAAGTAGACTATTACGTTAGTCACTTTGAGGTAAATTAATGTGGTACGGTATGTTGGTACTTCAGAAAATGATTATGACAAGTTTTTAAAATGTGCTTTTTGCTCTTTAATTGAAACCAAGTATATGTGGCTTTCATGTGAGCCAAGTTAATATCATCAGGCAGAAGAGGGAAAATAACAGTGTAACAAGTTACAAAAAATTGAAGAGAGGATTCTGCTCATTTTAAAAAAGAGGGACTATAAATGAGATATTCACATAAGCAACAAAATGACTTATTACAATATTTCTAATATATCCTCAGATCAGTGGGGAAAGACAAGAAGGCAATTCAGGCATCAATCAGACGTAACAAGGAAACCAACACTGTTTTGGCCAGATTGAATAGTGAACTACAGCAGCAACTAAAGGTAATTCCATAATCTTTGTCTGTTTAAGAGAAGAGCCAGAGAGAGCAAGATGTTGGTGTTGCACAGTAACAGACACCCTTGCAAACCAATGAGGTACACAGTAGAGGTTATTGATATAAAATACCTAGTTGTTTTTATGATCATAGAATATAACCTAACTGCGACAAGCTTTGTGAAATTACAAAGGATGCTTTTACTACTTCAAAACGTATTTTTCAATGTATTGACTTTCTTTCAGCTACACTAAAAATAAAAAAGCAGGGTGGGTGTTGTGGTCATCAGATACTTTAAAAGCAATATTGAGAAGGGCAGCTGAAGTGGCTTGCTTCCTGAAGGAAAATGCAAACCCTAAAGTCTTAATAAAATTACAAATATTTTTAAACAAATATAATAATCAGGAACAAAAAACGTACAGTATAAGAACAGCATTAGTCATCTGTTTATCTAGGTCACCTATTATCGTTTTGTATTTATCTATAGGCACAATCTGAACATCTTTTTCTTGCCATCTTTCTTACCTTAAGATATATAATTTTAATTATCAAGTTATTTTTAAAAAAAAATCTGAAATGTAAACATGAATTACTGTAGCACTGTCTAGATTGGAAGATAGGCCCTTTTAAAAAGCATCAAACCTGAATTCCACTTGTTACTGTTTATGAGAGTCAAGGTGCATAAAATTCACAATTTATTGTAGCTGAGTTTTCAGCTGGTTACAGCTTTGTGATTTGGGGTGTTTTGAAGGAAATGAAGAAATACTAAATGGCTTCACCTTTGAGCAAAGCATTGATTTTCATTTATGAGTAATTACTAGCTAGCCAATCTTCTGTTCAGATGCCAATCTTCTATTCAGATTGTAGGAAGAGTTCTCCAGATTCTAGAAGAGACTTGACCATTAGTTCTCAAAACTGAAGCTGACCTTTACCAGTTTTGATCGCATGAGGAAATGTTTAGTATTAATTCTCTGTGGACAGTCAGTAGAAAATTCTTTCTTTTGTAGGATGTTCTTGAAGAGAGAATCTCCCTGGAAGTCCAACTGGAACAACTTCGACCCTTCTCTCACCTCTAAGCCTACTGCCGTTAACTGTGAATTTACTAATTTTGAAAGGGGTATTGGTTTCAAAGCCTATTTAAAGATCCATGCGTCTAGCTCAGTGCACTCTGTTCTACATTAAATGTTGTGGTTCTGTTTTGTCAGTTTGTCCACTTTTGTATTTAAGTATTTTAATTTCAGTACAGAGAAACAAAAAACCAACTTTTTTCCTTGAATGTGACACTGCCTCTCACATAATTTTCTGTGGGCACCTGTGGTCTTTGTTGGACTTGAGTTTGCAGTTTGCTGACAAAACTTCCAATGAGAACTTTTTATTAGTTTCTTTTTTCCCATTGAAACATCTCTGCAGAAGAAGATTGGTAATCAATTGACTTCTTTTGCTATGGCATTTATTTTGTGCCAGAAAATAGAAAAACTAGTAATGTGTCATCAGCCAATGTTACTTCCCAGGCTGCCTTTCACAATTGGAAAGTCGTTCACAATTCTAGAAAGCCTGCCTCTTTGCAATAAACCAACTTATTCAGGTTGACAGAGTTCTTGCAGGCTGTTTGCCATATCAACTGGGTTTGATTTTGGTTTTGTTGCGTACATTAGGGAGTATGTAACCCCAGATTGCCAGGTGTTCACATTTTATCCATTCATGATCCTGATTCATCCACATGCATATGAAGATTCATGGTACAATTGTTAGTCTGACAAACAGACCTTTTTCAGTCCTTCCTTTTGTGAAAAGAGTTGGGTGTAAATCCCCAACATATTAATTACACATTACCTAAGCACCACCTGTAATTGCATGTTTCACACATTACCTTTTAATAACAGATCACATCTACCAGTTTTCACTGTAACAAATTTTGTATTGTCAAGTAATGTGTCAATACCTCTATGAACAACTAATTCCCAGCAAAATAAATAAAAACAAAAAATGAACAGTTTGCTTCTTGAGAATTCTGGGGTACCTTCTGTCATCTTGTTTCCAGGCCTTATTTCTCTGGCATATAGACAGGCTTCACTATTAACAGAGTTCCCTGAGTGTATCCTGCTTTTCAGGTTGATGTACTGTATTAGGATTTGTTGTATATTGTATGATACACACCTTTTGATCTCATATGTAAATTTGCATTAATTGCTGACTAACAGCAGATATTCTATTTAATGGCTTCTTCTGGCTGTGGGATCATAGATGTTTAACTGCATGGATGTATCTCTGCAGAATCAGAACTAGCAATTGTGTGATTTTTACACCAATAAAACAGCACAATATTTTAATTTTGTTGATTCATCTTTATGTGGGAATTGAAGTAGGGGTGAGGGGTTTATTACAGGTCTGCAGGGAATTTTTGTTCATTTTGTGGCATGTACAAGAAACAATCAAAATCCCTTGACCATTTTTTCCCCTCATTTTTTAGCTGTTGGTCAGAAGTGATCAAATTTTCATGGTAATCTATGGCTATGCCTGTTGTATCCTTCTATATGCAAATTTAATATAGTTGTAACTTCTAAAAAGTACATGCTAGTATGTACTTGGGTCAAAGAAACGTACAGTTCTTTATTATTCGTTTCTGGTTCAACATTCTTGAGAGTACCTTTCCAAATTAAAACTAAATAGATCACTTGTTGGCAGTCCTTATCCTCACTGTCTCACTTCTGTGATGAAATGAAATTCTCTTAACACCTGTTTCCCTTAAAAAAGGATATTTCAAGTCAGATTTTTCTGCTGGATATGCTGTTTGTTATGGTTACTGTATAAAGACTGAATAATTATGGTTAATTTTTATTACTATAATATTCCAACATTTTTTCAAATGTCATAGAAGTGTTTATGTATATAATCCAAAGCAAGATTCCCTGGTACGAAAGACACAAATGACATAGTTGCATGAAAAGACGACGCTTTCTCTTTGCATGTAAATGGATTAAGAAATGATAGCTAAATGGGCACAAAGGTTACTGTTACACATAAATTACATTTCAACTGTGTCTTGCCAATTAGTAGGTAAAGTGCAAGACTTTGACTTAATTACCCTAGTTATTTATTTTTTAAAAAAACAAACACCCAACGCAAAACTGAAACTATAACATTGGTGGACTAGTCACTTCTGTGATAGCTACCAAGTAGCAAGAACAGTGTTTAAAAAAGTGGGTCACTTACTATAGTCAAAGAATGTTGATTTCAAATCAACTGTCTTGTCTATTGTTTATTTTAAAGTTAACAATACATTTTAAAAATATAACTTTTCATATTAATATTTAAGTATTAAGCCTATGTTTATAGCAGCAGGTTTTTTAAATCAGATTTTAACATTTTAAGCTTAAATGTAAAAAGCCTTTTACATTCAAATGTGACATGTACATATGAGTTTCTGTAGCATCCATATCTTTCTAGTAGAATGAAAAGTTAGTGTCTTGAGTGAAGAACTTAAGCAATCTGAATACTTTTGTCTTGCCAACAAGTGTATTTTTAAAGTTTTTTGTGGATTACTTTTAATGTATCAGTGTGTTTTAAAACAGTTTTTCATGATCAGAAGAACTGCTAACTGAAAAATTACTTATGTCTTAAGCATCACTGCCAATGATGTTCAGAAGTTACCTCAGCAATGTAACCCAACTTTTATCCCTGTATAAAATTATTTCCCTGTCTTCTCCATTTATCTAATCTTCATTAAGCTACTTGGTGCATTCTTTTTTATGAACCTAGATTGTAAGCTCTTTGGGGCACAGAATTATGTACTATACAATAGATGTGCTCTCTCTATTGCAAGTATAAATGTAGACTACTAAATACTATGGAGTGTGATTCAGGATGGATGGACAGAAGTGTGCATTTCTGAAACACGTGCAAAATGTTTTTCTTTGGACTTTGTGATTGGAGGAGTGTCTCTCTTCTCATTTGATTTGCATTTCCTTTGTTTCTCCTACTAATGTGCCTCTTTCTTCATCCCACTTGCTTTGGAGTTGC
This sequence comes from Syrrhaptes paradoxus, assembly GCA_013400615.1. NCBI lineage: Eukaryota > Metazoa > Chordata > Aves > Pterocliformes > Pteroclidae > Syrrhaptes > Syrrhaptes paradoxus. The sequence continues at coordinate 8,188 of VZTO01012087.1, forward strand.
TTTTTTCTCCATTCATTGCCTATCTTTGGACTGCGGAGAAGATTTCCAAACTGCAAAGGTAAAAAGCCGAAAAGACACTTTTTTGAGAAGTATTTTAAGTCTACCCGATGTAAGCTAGTATTTTCAATTTTTTTGTACTTCACATGACCTTCATTTTACTTGCAGTTGTGTAGTACATGAACTAGAGGATCTCATATTACTGAAAATGTCTTATGTGGGATAAACAAAGTTGAGGTTATGAAAACTTGAAACAAAAGAAAATAAATTTGCAGCATTGTTTCTCGTGTGAGATGTCTCTGTCCATTATGGATGAGGTGTGCTTAGTTTCTGCGCTACATTTAGAGCAAAATTAAGTTGCTCTCCAGGGTTCAGCTATGCACAGATTTTGCCTCTAAATGCAACTTTACAGATGACCTAGTCTGAATCATTTAAAAAAAAAAAAAAACCTCATTCTAGTCTTAGTTTCTAGTAGAATGTAGTTTCATTAAATGGTAATATGTTACAAAAACGTGTTACTCCCAAGTGAGTAATAAAAATGCAATTCTTATTCTGTGTGGAAGATTAAAAAATAACATGTATTTTAAACTTATTTCTGTGTTCAAGTTGTTTAAACACTTTACAAAGCAGTCTGTGTGCAGTTAAGTATTCAGTTATACTCTCCGAATTCCATTTTTTGAGACATACAGCTTCATTTCATAAGCAGAATTCCAGCATGTTTTACCATGCATATTGATGTACTAATCATTTACAATACAGCTCTCTAGAAAAAAAACACATGAAAACCAAGGACTTTAATAACAAAAAATGTTAAATGTTATATTCTTTTAATAGTCCTTGAAAACAACTAACTAGTGGTTACAGCAATGATGATAAAAATGTCTATGTACTTGGAAGCAAATGAGACTGTTCAGTGTTGTCCTCATAATTACTGCCCAAGCAAAATATAACCTTTTTTTTTCCCACAGGAGTCTTTGAATTAATTGCTTTTCAAAATTCAGTTATGTGTTTGGGGGAGGGGTTTAATACTGTGTAATTTCCTTTCAGTAATATTTCTTTAAATTGGCAAAATGAGATTTTTAAAGTGTAATTCCTGCTTTAAAGCTGATTTACACTAATTGTACCTGGTTGTACACTATTGATGTGTTCCACAGTGATTTTACAGTATTTTTTCTCTGGCTTAATTATATATAGGTATTCAGTGTCTTGCATTTAACAGCCCTTAGAATCATAGAATGGCCTGGGTTGAAAAGGACCATAGTGATCATCTAGTTTCAACCCCCCCACCATACGCAGGGCCGCCAACCACTAGACCAGGCTGCTCAGAGCCACATCCAGCCTGGCCTTCAATGCCTCCAGGGATGGGGCATCCACGACCTCCCTGGGCAACCTGTTCCAGTGTGCCACCACCCTTTGGGTGAAAAACTTTCTCCTAATCTCTAACCTAAACCTCCCCTGTCTTAGTTTAAAACCATTCCCCCTTGTCCTATCACTATCCACCCTCGTAAACAGTCGCTCCCCCTCCTGTTTATAGGCTCCCTTCAAGTACTGGAAGGCCGCAATGAGGTCTCCCCGGAGCCTTCTCTTCTCCAAGCTAAACAAGCCCAGTTCCCTCAACCTTTCCTCATAGGAGAGGTGCTCCAGCCCTCTGATCATCTTAGTGGCCCTCCTCTGCACCCGCTCCAAGAGCTCCACGTCCTTCCTGTGCTGGGGGCCCCAGGCCTGGACACAGTACTCCAGATGGGGCCTCACAAGAGCCGAGTAGAGGGGCACAATCACCTCCCTCTCCCTGCTGGCCACCCCTTTTTTAATTCAGCCCAAAACACAGTTGGCTTTGTGGGCAGCAAGCACGCACTGCCGGCTCATATCCAGCTTCTCGTCCACCAGGACCCCCAAGTCCTTCTCCGCAGGGCTGCTCTCAAGGAGATCTTCCCCCAGTTTGTATAAATACCTGGGGTTGCCCCGACCCAAGTGCAGCACCCTGCACTTGGCCTTTGTTTCATTGTAATACTGAAATTCAGAATTGTTACTATGGAATACTGTTTGTGATCTCACAGCTTATATCCAAAGTTTTAAGAAGACTATCAGCACTATTTAACACACTTTGACAGCATAGTGTAGAACAGAAAGCTACATGAACTCTCTTCCATTAAAATTTGTGCATATTATTTTATATTCATGTCCTCACACTTTAAAACCAACAGTAAGGATAAAAGAAAAATGGGGGCAAATAGATTGAATGATAGATCCAAAGGAAGCTTACAACTGTGAGTATTGTTATCTATAGATGCAGTGCTATTGTCCAACTTGGGTACTTGATACTATGTGATTAATTATAAGTTTGAATACGTATTTACCTAGTCTGTTTAAATTAGGTAGGAATAGGGCTGAGACTTGCAATGCTAGGCCCTTGTATAATAGCATATGGTTTTATGCTGCTTCCACATGTTTGGGTGATCAAGCTGGTAGTTTCAAAATTAATTTACTGAGTGTGCTTTTCATAGAATTATGTGAATTTCTGTTCACTCCTCACTTGGGCGTAGAAATTTTCTAATAGACATGTGAAATTGTGCATCCATGCAGACTAACTCTTCTATCAAACAAGCTCTGAGAAGTTCCTTTTCATTTCCAGCACAATAAATGTAGGCTTTGTTGTCAATCTTGACTTTACCCTGCTAACTACTGAACCTGCAGGATAAAGCATGTTGCCGAAGAAGTCTGTACATGTTTGAAGGGGTAGACCTAATAATTTGCTTAAGTTCTGAGCTGACTCACTTTGGAAATGTTTCTGTGAGAATGTCTAAGGTCTGCCTAAGTTTCAAATGAGAACAAAAGTTGTTATCCTGTAAAATATAAGCCAAGTAAGCTAGGCTTTTTAATTTTTTTTAAACCAATTGTACTAATCTAAAAATGTTTCCACACTAATTTTTCGTTCTAGACTGGTGCTTAAACATACGTCTGTAGTATTAAGACTAATTATTATTTTTCCTTCTTGAGTTAGGTGTTGACTCAGTGAGAAGTTTCTGGTTTTATTGTTAAGATCCTTAGGACCTCTGTGAATTCAAGACACTTTATAAATGTTTAGATTTGATCTCAGACCTTGTTTGATTTGGTACCCTATGCAGCTCTTTACTACTGCTCTGAAAGTATTAAGATGCCTATACAAAGTAAGAAAACAATTTTTTCTCAACTAGGTTGCATATTCTTTCATGTAAAACCAGTGAAAGTTCATCTGCCAAGGTTACATTTTTAACTAGCTGAATTGCCAGCTTTTAAAACTAAAATAATAAATGTTTACATTTTTCTTGTAGTTTCTGTGGGTTTATTTATTCTACATAAAAATCCTGACAGCAAAATTGAAACAATTTTTATTTGTTGCAATTGTAGTCTGAACGGTTTTAACCTGGAATGCCAATTTTTCATTTTCTTCTAACATGCCCTGTTTTCTTTCACAGATTGCATTGTAATTTTAAGGGTTCTGTGTAAATGTTTCTTGTATTGGCACATGCTTAACTGTTAGAATGTATTCATTGTAGTATTTTGAAATTTTTTGTCTTTTCAGTATTTTGGCTTTTGGATTAGTGCTGCAATATTGGCTTGATCTGAGTGGTCAGATTATTTGCAAACTACTCTTTTTCTTCCCTTTGTTCTGGTCCCAGTCTTACAGTTTGTGGGAAAACTTAGTTTGTTCTTGGTTGTTCCGTGTTCTATTTTTTGTTTTAATACTATTAAAGACCTCTATGTTGGAAGTGTACTAGTCTTGGTATTTCTAAATAGGAGGGGGAAAAATATGATCTATTACCATGATTAACTTTTTAAGATCCAAATTTAGATCTAACATCAGCCATTAGAAATGTCATATGGAATTATTTCTTTTTACTTAGAATAGAGAGAGTTACAGCTGTCATGGAGTGTGCCCCTATTCTCTGTGTAAAGCCTTATTTCAGCAAAGTTCAGTGCTAATATGGAAATCTGCCATGTCAGATCTCAGTGCAGAATCAGAGCCAGAGTAATTTCTGATATATTAGAGCTCATGACTACTGTTATCTTTTGCTGCTACAGATTGTCATTAGAGAAAAGAAAAACAGCCACCTTCCAGGGATAGGGGTGTGAAAAGCCTAAGGCTTCTGGCTCAGTCCAGTCCCCCAGGCAATATAATAGCTTCCAGTCACTTGAGAAAAGGGAACTAACTCAGCAGCCCTTTGAGCAGATTGTTGCTTGCCTGTCGTAGTTGTTACGGCACACTTAGTTGTAAGATCGTGGTATCAGAGATCGCTTGAACATTAACATGACTTTGGATGCCGCTTTCCATGGAATAGAATAAACCTTCACAATTTCCAGTGTCTGCATATAGCTCTTCTCACTTGTGAGCTGCTCCCAGTACTGTATATAGTGACTCCTATGTGTTGTCTTGAAGAGTTCGTAAAACTGAGCTGTGCTAGTTCACTTTCTTTATCTATTTGCATTTGTTAAAAGTAACTGATGAGGCTTTAACAACAGATTCCTAGTCAAAACTAAAAGGAAATAGCTAAGTTGTAAGTAAGAGCTAAGCTACTAACACTATTCTTTTCAAAAAATGTTCTGTATTGATAGTCAGACTGGTTATTTTGGGACTTTGAAAACTAAATTATTTCAAGGAATTGTTTGGCTAGTCAAAACCAGACAATGCAAGAACTGGTTTAGAAAACTAGTTTTGGGAGAAAACTAAAACTGAAGCTAAAAATTATAAAAATAAACTGACTATTTAGAGAACCAAGTAGCATTATAGGGATCTGCAGTTACTCCAGAAACTGAGACCTACTTAAACAAATTCTAAAGTACGCAGTTACTACAATAAATATTTATTGTATTAAATGTGGTTGGCCTTAATACCTTAGTAAGTGTTATGCAAAGTGTGTCACTGTTTTCCAAAACCTAGCTGAGAAGGATCATTAGGAGAAGTATTAAAACAGATTTTCTTGGCCTGTAGGTCATGACCTGCAGCTCTTGTTTTTATTGTTCTTCAGGATCCATGCACTTAGTCTGAGAACAAGACCATCAATCAAAGGATATAACTGGAGTATGCCTTTCACTGGGGAGCAGACAGGTGCTTTTTGGAATGTTTGATTTTGTTGGTGGTTTTAAAAGGAAAATAACTTGAGTTTGCTTGCACAGGAATTCAGGTTCAATTTTACTGTAGAGTTGTTTTCTAAGAAAACGCCCAGTAGAGTCAATTATTTAAAAATCTCCCACCATTACACCTTGTTGTTATTTCTTAGACTTTTTCATTAGGGAGAATGAGTGAAGAGTCAGCGCCCTGATGTGCAAGGTTACATCCCTTTTTTATCTTCTCCCAAGGTAGATTTAGCCCAAGGGACTACAACTTTCAAATGTGTGTGACAAAAATTGAAAAACAGCTGTCAAGTTTTCCATTTCAGACTAGCAACCTCTTGAGTGCTGGCTGCTTCGAGGGGACAACAGTTTTTTTGTTTGTATACTTTCTGGATCCATGGCTGTAGTTTAAATGAGATCTGCTGAGGTAGTTTCCTAACCTTCTGAGACACAATTGTTTTGGGGCAATCTGGAACTTAGAAATCTGATACTTCCAGAAATTGCCTTACGTTAGAAACCAAGTCTCCTGCCAGCTTGAACTTTCAGTCACATTCTTAGGATAAAACCCTCATGGTTTCTACTAAATTAAAGATGATGCATTTTACAGTGCATCTACTGGTGGTGCAGAAGACAACAATCACTGCTGCATCAGAAGACAAAGATGTCTTGGGTAGTTAATTAGGATGAAGAGAGAAGTTGAGCTCCTCCATGCAGCTGTTTGTGCACCAACAGCCAAATCACATGAGCACAGATATTTGCATTTTTGATGTTGTTTCTTACGCACAGTATGCTGTTACCTTTATCAATCAGTGCATTCTGAGAGTTGCTTTCACAATATTTTGTGTTGAAATTATCTCCAGTAGTTTGAACATCTAGAGCATTGTTTTTTAAAAGTGATACAATCTGTTTCTCTGCTGCCAGATCAACAGATATATCCTTTGCTTCTTCAAAAGCAATGCTGAAAGGATGTGATTTGGTGGAGTACTTTTTTCCTGCAAGCTTTTAATGATTTTAAAGAAAGGGTATAATATGGTACAGCAACAGTAGCACATTCTCAAGAGCAAAGAAGCAAACGTAAGTAGCACAAAATCTTTCTAGGTTGGTACCTACACATTAAAGCACAGCAGCTGACGAGCAGCTCATTGGGATTTACTGTAACCATCGGAAGGCTGTCACAACCCCTATGAGCCAGCTGAAGCCTAGAACTGTGTTTACATTGCTCTGCTTTATTGATGCGAGTCTAATGCGCAGTTGTTATGTGGGGCCTGCTCTGATGTCTTGTTGAAATGCTTTACAGTGCATGCTGGTCGGTACTTCAGGAACTCAACAGAGGATCTGGTATGTACTCATTCATATTAAATATTCTATCTTCTTTTTATAGTGAGTAAGAGGGCAGTGACAATAAAGCCCATATTTTGTTATGATTATAGTGAGATTGCACAAGGCATAGATCACTGACAGTGATTTAACTAGGTTTGTTTTTTTTTTTACTTGACTATTACGTCTTTGCTCCTTGTACCTTTGTGTTACTATAAGTGTAAAACACAACCTGCTGAACCACTTACATTATTAGGTCAGTAGGCCTTGGTAAATTTATGTTTCTGTTCCTTTACACAAGTTAGAATTTCAAGACACACTCAGTATGGTTATGTTAGCAGTTGTATATAGCTGTCATTTTAATAAACTTACTGGGGAAAAAAAATCTGTCCCTACCTATTGGTGTTAAAACTTAGAGTTCAGTATATTTCCTAAACAAAAGCTGTCTCCCTTAATAATTTGTCTTGCTATTTTCCAAGAAAGAGGTAGTTAATTTAATACCACTAACTCTCATCTCATAAAATCATAGAATGGTAAAGGTTGGGAGGGACCTTTAAAGGTCAACTAGTCCAGCCCCCCTGCAGTGAGCAGGGACATCTTCATCAGGTTGCACAGAGCCCCATCCAGCCTGTCCTTGAATGTTTCCAGATGGGACAACTACCCCTGCTCTGGGCAGCCTGTTCCAGTGTTTCACCCCCCTCATTGTAAAGAAATTACTTCCTTAAAACCAGCCTGAATCTACCATTCTCTAGTTTAAAACCATCACCTCTTGTCTTATTGCTCCAGACCTTGCTAAAAAGTTTCTTAGAAGCCCTCTTTAACTACTGGAAGATGGCAGTAAGGTCTCCCTGGAGCTGTCTCTTCTCCAGCCTGAAAAAACCCCAACTCCCTCACCCTGTCCTTATAGGAGAGGTGCTCTAGCCCTCTGACCATCTTCATGGCCCTCTTCTGGACTTGCTCCAACAGGTCCAGGTCTTTCCTGTGCTGAGGACTCCAGAGCTGGGTGCAGTACTCCAGCTGGGGTCTCACCAGAACAGAATAGAGGGGCAGGCTGGGACGTGGAAGGACTTTCACCAGCATGCAGAACTTCTAGAGAATCTCAACAATGCAGATAAATTACATAAGAACAAGAACATCCTAAAGGAAAAGCCCAACTGGGATAACTACCGGTTCATTAACCATTGAGATCTGCCTGGTAGGTGAGGGAGGAAGTAAGTGTTTGAGGCTGAATTTGTATCCAGAACACACTGTGGTGTTTAAATGACCTTTCTGTCCCCAGCTGTGTAGCACAGACTTGGCGCTACATGTGATTCAGAAAGGAGTTGGAACTAATGGGATCCACAACTGCATCTTGTGGCTGAAGCAGCATCTTCTCCAAAGATGACAAACAACAGGCATCTTTTGTTCCCTGGCCACATGCCCATGTTGGGCTGATGAAAACTTCACTCTCAAGGAGAAGGATAACAATAGAATCTGAATGTATTACCTAAAAACTGAAACTAAGCCTTTGGCTCCAGATTTTAGATGGACCAGGACAGAAATTTTTGATCTAAAACCAGACTGATATTATACTAATACAGAATTTTTTCTAACTGTGAACATGAAGATAACACCAATTAATACCAGACTCTTTCTAACATAGGAATGACTACAAAATTGCATATACTGGATTTATTAAACAATAACTGTCTACCCCATTTTGTAATTTCACAATACTTAATCAAATTATGTGGACTGCTAGTATGCACGCTAGTTCTATGTTAGTGACATTTTACGATTATTCACAGTAATGAAAAACTAAACTCTGCAAACATTCAGACCACATATCATCTTAACAAATCCGAAGAAATAGCAACTTCTATAAATGAAATGTCATTTTAAATGTTTTACTTTATTAACAATAAATTGATGTGACATCACTGATGAGCAAAACACTAGAGTGTGCAGATTGTCTACATATTGATCAGAAAGGCAACATCATCACTACCTTCATAAAAATTGGAGAAGTGCTAATGAACTTATATACATAGGTCATTTTCAACCATATGAACAACACTGAGCAGAAGAAATGTACTTCCATGTTTCTCCAGTTTTTCTATTAAATAAGGCAATAAGTTGTGATGCTATGCTTTTTATTAACTCTAGATACTGAGTCCTGACCTAATGCAGTTCTCAAAGAGGAATGTGCAAAAACAAACACTTGAATTTGTACTTTGATTCTTCATTGTGTAAAATTAAAAAAAAAAAAAAAACAACAAAACACAACCACCCCTAACTGTTCCAGATTCCACAGTCAGGAATAAGAAAAGAAAAGCTTCTAGGAGAATCCAAATTGGCAAAGCTGTTCTCTCAGCCCGTGGCACTATTTGGAATATCTTGAGCATCTGCTAAATGTAGTTTTTGACTGAAGCAAACCATTAAGGAATACCATTTTCACATATAGATAAGGTATAAACAAGATAGCAGCCTTACACGAAACTATGCTTAGTCCTGAGATGGGTACAGACCAGTCTAGATGATTTCAGTTCTTTTAAGTCCTATGTTGGTTCTCAACCAGTAGATTAATCTTCTTTTATGAGACTTAAGCATTACAGTTCTCCAGAATTAGCTGGCACATCAAAAGGGATGGCAGATTATTTTTATCACTATTATGTGGTATTATTATCACATTCCACTTGTGTTCTTTATGAGACCTAGCCTTAAACACCTTTCCACAGACACAGAGAATATATATACACCAGTGCCATACCTTAAGTAACATGAAATAACTAGACTGTAGTCTAAACTGAATGCAATACTCCTCAACTGTATCTTAGCTTACCAAAAGCATGATGTAAAAGACAAGCCAAGACATTTAGCTTTATCCTTTTCTGGGTGGACTAAAAGCACACATTTGCTCATTTACCAACTTAAGTACTTGATTCAACCATAGTCTGACCCTAGAAATAAAAAATTAGGTCGGTCCAGTATTCACATTAAAATCAGTGATTAACAACTGCATGTATTTCTAGAGAAAATTAAAAGGTAATAGGATTCACTTAGCAATGGGACAGAAACCTTCTGCATACTACAGAAGGACTTGAAGGACTCATGGAATCATAGGATGATTAGGGTTGGAAAAGACCTTAAAAATCATCACACCTTCCAACCCCCCTGCCATGGGCAGGGACACCCTCCACTAGCCCAGGTTGCTCAAAGCCTCATCCAGCCTGGCCTTGAACACCTCCAGGGATGGGGCATCCACAACCTCCCTGGGCAACCTGTTCCAGTGTCTCACCACCCTCACAGTGAAAAATTTCTTCCTCATATCTAATCTAAATCTTCCCTCTTTCAGCTTATAACAGTTACCCCCATCCTATCACTCCACTCCCTGATAAAAAGAGTGTTTCCCCATCTCTCCTGGAGCCCCCCTTTCAGTACTGGAAGGCTGCTAAGAGGTCTCCCCAGAACCTTCTCTTCTGCAGGCTGAACAACCCCAACTCCTCCTATGGAAGGTGTTCCAGCCCTCTGAACATCTTCATGGCTCTCATCTGGACTTGTTCCAGAGGAATATTATGTATGTTTGTTCCAGAATATCTCAGCAAGAAGCATGTAGAAAGACCCTGCTTCTGATGGGTTTTGCTGTCAACACATTGTCTATAGTGGTACATGCTAGCTAAATAAATCACCATATGAAAAAAAAGCCTGTAAGTAAAAGTGTTAAGATCCAGTCACTTATATACTAGAAGAATCTAAAACCCATGCTGTGTTATACTGCTAATTTAAAAGAAAGGACATTATTGAAGCTATTTGACTCCTGTAAAGGTATCAGTTACTGGGGAAATATATTGATCAGAGTTCACAATGTTTATAATGCAAAAAGACATCTAAGGAAAAGGATACATAGATGAATTGAGTTCTTCTAGCTGCAATATAAATGTAGAAAGTATTAGAAATGGCATTTCAGTTGTAAATTAATATAAATGCACTACTATGCTGATAATGATTAAATAAATACATCAAAACAATAAAGCAAAACACTAATAGTTTTGGCTGAAATGTATTGCAAAGCAAACCAAATTCTACATCAACAGAGCTAAGTCCCAACTTAAATTTACATCTGCCTATCTCAGGAAATGTAAAGAAATTTTAACAGTTTTGGTTTTTAAGGAAATACACTAGAGAAAGGAGAAACTGAAAGTATAGAATATACACATCTAGATTTCTTTCTATGTGTAGTCTTCCCTAGATGTAATAGGATGGACCACAGGGAAGACTGTCAGTTCCCTGGTGCCCTGGCTGTCTCCGAACAGGCCTACATCCTCAGACAGTTTACAGCTAGACGGCTCTGCTCACCAAAACAAACAGCAGTCTATAGAAAAAGAAAATAAGGTCCTGTGTTTTCTCAAAACCAAGATGAGGGTAGGGCTTCTGTCTTGGTTCATTACAGAACTATGTTCTCCTCAACTGTAAATCACTGCCCACCCAGTAGCGGTGTTTTCCTCAGCTGAGTTCTATGGGCAAAGTTCTGTGCGTTCTGCCTTCCCAGTACTTACATCTGACAGCAGCCTGTCCAAGTTGGAGTCACTGGCTAGTTTTCTCTTATCTTCAGGGAGTTCTTCCAGCTCCCCATAGAGCTCCAGATTGAGGCGAGCAAGTTTCTCCTGCATACTTCGCACATGTTCCATCTGTTCTATGGAACATTCATTTCCTAAAAGGACAAGCAAGAGCTTTAGATAAAGAAACCTGAGAGCGCGAATGAAGGTGTGAAGATGCAGCTTTTTACATCAGAGAAGAGGAATTTAAACATCACATTTACAAGTTAATTTGCTTTCTCAAGGATTTCTCCCTGTTTCACTGTTGAAGTCTCTGTCATCCTGTCTGGTGTTACGTTGTACTGAATTTACAATTACTGACTGTACTAAACTGTTCTTTAGAATTTACGTGTGTTTTTTCCCTATATTCTATGAATTGATCTCTGATTTAGGAAGGCCTTGTATTTTCAACTTTATTGTGATCATATTTAAACGTTCTTTCTGATTTTGATTAATCTGGGGATTTCTTTCTTGTAACTGATGCTTTATACAATACAGATTTTTCAGGTTCTCTTGTAAAATAAGTGTGGAATTAAGCTAACATGCTGACCTAACACTAAACTTGCAAAAGCACATATGCATCTTTGTACATAGTACAGGGCAAGAAAAAGGAAGCAGAGGAGAGGAGCATAATGGTTTTTTTGTTTTTTTTTTTTAAACCTCACCTATATGTGAAGTAGTAAGAATAGTAAGAGGCTAAGACAAAAGAGTAAGCTGTGTAAAATGTAATTTGCACTGGATTCCATAAAAGTTGGTAGCAACAGTCTAAAGTGTTAATATGCTGCAAAATCAGGTGCTAAATACAGTTACTTATTATTATTCCTATACTATCATAAATAAGTGTCTTTAAACTTAGTATCTTAAATCCTTAAGATACTAAATTAATCAGTAATCTTATTAATCTTTAAACTTGGTATCTTAAATCTTAAGTCAAGGTACTGCCTTTGGTATGACATGCTGGAAGGAACAATGAAATGGCATTTGAATCATCTCACACCAAAGACAACCTTACAATAGGACTATTATTTAAAAATGCAGTAAGATCTATTAACTCATGTTAAACTTAATTTTAATATAGCAGAGACCAGTATGACAAACTGGCAGTCGGTCCATACAGCACATCTCTTTGCAAATGTTATCAACAAACAGCTGTAAAAGCAACTTATTTACTGACAATTCATGCCCTTACCAAATGCTTGAAGTTTGCCAGAGTGGAAGTCATTCAGGAGACTCAGAAGTCCTCTTTCCATTTCCTGAACATCTGATACATCTGTGAGAAATGAATGCTGGATTGGTGCTGCCTGTGCCCCTTTTGCTTCACCTCCTGGAGGTTTGGCTTTCTCTTTAATTACCCTGAAGAAATTAAATTATTAAACAGAAAGATTACTTCCTGCTTTCACTTCCATAGAGAATCTGAAATGTAGGACAATTTGAGAGCTGGGCTTTCAAAATTAAATGAAAAATATACAATACATATTTCAATCACTCCTTTTAAATTAGAAAATGGATCACAAGTTTGTCTTACAAACATCACTATCTTGACAGTGATACTGCAAAATTAAGGATTCCAACAATCTGCTTTCCCATTAACAGTGGGAAACATCAATAGAGCACATGTATGTAATGGCCTTCTTAATATTCCACAGAGAGGACCGTTACCCAGCAATGACACATGGCACATTATCTACATTAAATCATTCAGAAGACATCTGCAAAACTCTTTAAGCCAGAGGAAAAAGCACCCTCGCCAATCATAACACTCCTGTTGTCACACACACACACCTATAGTAGGCAACCAGTGAGGAAAAACACCTTGTTGTAACCTATACAGGAAGGTGACCTTGCCTCCAGATAAATTTTCCTAGAGCTCCCCCTTCCCACCTTCAAATAACATCGGAATTTTGTAAAACTCACTATCAAAACCAATCTCCCAGTCCTCTAACACATACCAAATGGAACTAGCCTATGCCTGAAAAAAAAATGTTAAATGTGCCAAAAATTCTCTACAGCCCCCTCTGTACCAAAAACCATCAAAATTCCTGGATCCCATATATTTTTCTCTAGACGTAAAATTTATTCAGACTACCATGTGCCCATAAAAACTACACAAATGTCAACGGATTCACCATTAGAAGTACAAGTGAACATGCAATAAATATGGAAGCTAAACACTCAATTACCAGTAAGAAGTTGCACGTTTTGTCTCTGACCCAGAAACAGACTGCATCCTAACCTAATGCAATTCAGGTAAGGGGCTGTTTTCATCCCTGATTTGCTCATCCATGTGTGCACACAGCCCTCTTCTCACATTGGCATGGCTGCTTCTGCAGCCTCATGGCGAGTCTGTTCAGAATTTGATTCAATGAAAAATTCAGAGCCTACGAATTAAAATTCAGAATACTATGGGCTATTAAAAAAAAAAAAATCACATGCTTAGTAAAGAGGCTTTATTTAATTAGTGAAGATAATATGTACAGCATAGTAAGCCCCACCCTTCCCTTGAATACTCCCATGCACTGTAATTCTTAAATTTTCCTGTGGGAAATAATAATTCATTTTCCAGCTTAACAGCTTCTGTAGTCTATAAACATCATATAGAATACATAGTTCATACACTGGAATGACTAACGGTGCAACAATTCAATATCTGGTTCACCTCAGAGCAACAGATCTCAATTCAGGTTTAACTTTGAATATTATATGCTTCAATTTCAGACTTAAAGAAAGGTTTGTATGCCAGAAAGTTCATAATTTATTTTACCTGTATCTGAAGTTTAATACAATATATTACCGCTCCTGGAAAACTATGTTATTAGAGTCTTTTATACAAAGTGAAAAAGAATTAAATACTCCTACTCCACTATCCTAACACCAGTTCATCCTCACATTATTATATCAATTATCATTCCTGCTTAGGGAGTTAGAGAAATTTTCTGTGTTATCACTGCTTGAAGTTTCACTTAACAATTGAGCAAGAATGTCCTTTTCCAAAACTGAAACCAAAAGTACATTTTCTTCTCTAGTCAATATTGTGGGCTACAATAAATTAATTTCTAATACATTCCAGAAGAGTGCTGAGACTTAAGTAAAATGTACAGTCCAGCTGCAGGCACCACGAATTTATAGTACATTAGTATTTATTATTATTTCCCTCAAAATAGCAACACTGAACATTTTCCCTGAAAAATAAATGTACAGACTTTACATTATAGAAATTCATTATTCATCAGGCCATTACTGGCTCCTTCAAACAGACTACCAGTGCTAATGATGACAGTTCAGTATTTAATCTTCAGCTCATACTTAGAGCTCAATAAACTCATCTGCCTCTCTAGCTATCATTTCACTTTAAAATGCCTCTTCACTGATTTATCTTCTCTATCTGTCACAGCCAAGAAATGTATTTTCTAACATGCAGGAAAATTAACATTCTCAAACTGAAATAGATGTATCATAAATAACACACAAACTATTCAAACTGGTACTTTTTGAAGAGCTGAATGCACCTCTCCATGCATGAGTGAGGCCTGGGAGCTACAACTGCTCCCACTGATAGGCCCCCAAACAAAAAAACCACAGACATTCTGGTTCCAGCTCATCCTGTTAAATTTACATCCTTTATTTCCTGCCCTACTTGTCACTTCCAACCTTACAGTCATGTAATATTTTATTGTACATCTGGGGCTCTGCTGTCTCCCATTCAATGCCCCCATTTCCCATATTTGATCCCCCAACTCTTCTCTTTCACCAGTCACATGAGGCTATCATCTCTTCAGCTAAATTGTTATGAGTCTACAGCATTGTGTAACATTTCGTAAAGCTTACAAGAAGAGTATCTTTCTGCAAGATAACCATTATATCACATTAAACACAAATCACTTTGCTAAAAAAGACACAGCATCAAAAATTATCACAAGTCTGAAGCTCACTCTTTTCATTCAGTCCCAGACAGTCTAAACACCCTTCAGTCCATCTGAGCATTATCAGGTTCCTGGGTCTCACTTCCACTGAGCTTGAAAGCTGCTCCCAAGCTTACCGTTTTAACTTTGGTTTTTGTGCTGCAGGCTGTGGTGCAGGATTTGAAAATGCTGTACTTTTACTGACTGGCACCGAGCTTTTCTTGGTGTTAGCAACCTGAGCAGGGTGACTGGTAGATGACTTGGGGCTCCTCCTTTTGATTTTTCTTTCTTCCATTTCTTCCAATTTACAACATCATCAAATCAAAGGAAAAAAAAAGTAAGAAGCATCCATTAAAACCAGCATTTAGAACAGTAACAAGGAAAAAATAAGTCACAGTGCATGGAAATACACCTTTATAGTTTCTTCAAAGATAAGCAGTCACTTACTTCAAACAAGAGAATCCAGTTTTCAGGAGAAGCTGCCCAGGCCTGCCTGATCAGCACAGCAGGCTGGAACTGCAGTCTTCTGCATCAACTTCAGCTGAGAGGTACCTCGAAATTATTTCAAGCTTTGCGTCCCATGGATTATCGCTAGAAAACATAGTGACTGCTCAAGTCCACACCAACCAAAATACTGAGAAACGACGGTGGCATGAGGATGCTGTGAATCATCCTTGCCAAATAACCCCCAAAGGGAGAGGCAACGGCCCTGCCAGCACTCAACCGATGCCGAGTTATTACTGCCATGATACATGCTACTGATGGGTGCTACCCACTAACACAGACGCTGCATTGCTGCTATCATGGATGCTATTAGTGTGCCCGACCTCATAACCTCCTCCCTTGGGGAAACGCCTCCTCTGAAACCCACCACTCCACGGAGGCGGCAGAGGGGCTGCACACGCCAGGGCACCATCACCGACCCCCTGCAGGCCGCTGCCCGCTCTGGACCCCCCCCCACCGCCTCCTACAGTAACGACCCGTGCCCTGTGGCACAGACAGCCCCTACCAGACGCCGCCATTTATTAGCACAGAGCCCCGGGACGCTGCCTGTCACTCCGGGAAGAGCACGGCCGCACTCCCACAGACCTTCACCACCCGCCGCACGTTAAACGGCCGCCGCAGGCCCCGCCCCCCGCGCCAGCCCCGCCCCCGGCCGCCCGCTACCTGTGAGAAGGCCCCGCCCCCGCAGCAGCGCGCGGACCCCCGGCCTCGCCGGCCCTCACTCCTCCCCCACGAAAGCGTCAGACTCAACCCGGCGCGCAGGTCACATGACCGCCATTTGGGGCGGAGCGACCCGGCCCGCTCTGCGAGATGCATTGTGGGAGTACTCCTTTGGCGGGCAGAGCGACTACCACTCCCGGAATCCCCCGCGGCAAGGGGCCGCCGGCTGGGAACGCCCACAGGGTACTTGAGTCGGCGCTGGGAGAGGCCGAGAGCGTCTCTGCACATGCGTGAGAGGCCGAGCTTTTCCCCGCCCCCTCGCGTGCACGGGCGGGTTGCCGGGTGGAGGTAGCGCAGTCGTTAACGGCTGAAGGAAGCGGAGTCGCTAGCCGGCACCTGCGGCGCTGCGAGGGACAGCCGCGGGGGAGGTCTGAGGTTTCTGTTGGCACAGCTGCTTCCGAGATGGAGAGCTGTTCTCCGGCCTCAGTGTCTCTGCAGGGCCGGGAGCCCTCCGCTGCGGGCAGGGCGGGTGCTTGCGGACCGCATGGCTGGCGCGGAGCCCTCTGGTTATCAGCGTGCACAGGCGTGTCAGGCTCGGCGCGGAGGCGTCGCTGCCCGTGCTGGAAATGCCGGTGGAACAACAGGCTCCAGAGGTCTCGAATGTGAGGAGGAGAGCAGGATGGTTAGGAAAGGCGTTGTCGGCTCCTCGGCAATAGCGCATTTCATGCTCCGCAGGACTTCTGGAGCCCTGTCTTTGTCAGCTGCAGAGATCCGGGAGCTTGAACGTGAATGTTTTTTGTAGGTTTGAGGCATTAGTTTGGTACGAGACGGATTCTCGGCAGTGACAGGCCCTCTGCTCCAGAGGGCAGCATCGCTTTGCACTCGAGCTCTTCAAGTCTTGGCTGTTCACCTTTCCCTTGGCGGCTGTTGAGTGCTGCTCAGGAGCAGTGGGGGAAATAACGGGTCTGATCAGCAAGGAGGACCCACTCTTCTGTCATACAGCTTCATCCCCGCGACAGATGTTCGCCAGGAGTTACTGATCCGAGTGAAACGAGGAGGGCCTTGCTGCCACACTTAGTTTGATGCAGCTCTGTTTTTTCCAAGCTTTATTCCAATCTTGAGAAGTTGGCTTGCAGAATCATAATTTTCAAGGCAGGCAATACTAGCAGAGTGTACCTACGTAGCTGTAGTAATTAAGTTCAGCGCCTCCCAAGGTCTACTTCCTAGTGCTGTCTCTACTGTGGAGGAACTCAAACAATTGCATGTCTGGTCATTACTTGTCTCTTCAGTGCTCCCCATCATTGATGGCTTTGTAGACTTGAACGCTTGGCACATCTTTTCTATCTATGGCTGGTAGCTCAGGACATTTTTGACAGTAGTTTGTTGCCTAGAGAGATGAACTTTTGTCATGGGTTAAGCAGAGCACAGTTAATTTTTTTTTCCTTTCTTCTTTCTCTTCATAAATAGTTACCAAGAAGCTATGTTTTGGATTCCTGCTCAGGAGAAAACTGATAAGAAAGAACATTTATAGTTATTGCTAGGATACTCTCAAGGACAAATATATTCAGCCTCTCTCCCCTCCACAGACAGAGGGGAGGCGGGGGGAGAGACAGTCTGGCTTCTAGCTTGGAATTTGCTTTTAGGTTAAGACTGAGAAGTAGACTGACCAATTATTCCATCCCATGCATGTCATACCCAGTATATAGATGAGGACCCTTCCGGGAGATTGCTCTCTTTCACTTCCCTTGGGGTCCGGATAATCTCACTTCGGGTGCCTGCATTCGCTCTCCCAAGGCCTTTCCCCCCCCGCCACAGACGCCGTTAGCTCTCGGCCCGGGACGCTCGTTATCTCCGTTCCGTGAGTTCTGGGATCCTCCCTCTCCAGGGGGATCATTAGCTGTTTTTTTTCCCCTGCTTCGGTCAGCTCTCAGCCTGGGATGCTTGGGCTGTTATCTCCGTGAGTGNTTTTTTTCCTTTACCCCAAAAACTGGGATACACATTTAGCAAAAGCCGCTTGGCTAGTCAACACTAGAGGATCTGCCAGTCGGGCTGGTTCTGCCCAGTCAGAACCTTTTCAATTTACGTCTTTAATTCTCTCCCCTATCATTGGGTGGGGGCAGGGACTGTGTGGTTTGGCCCCCAGCCAAGGGCCAACCTGCCATAACTTATCAACTATCTCTACAATTTGTCAACTTGAATTTCTTCTATCTACAACAAGACCTTAGTTTTTAGCTAAGAAACATGTTGCTCATAATTGTATGTTTTCTGATTAAAACTCTCAGACATTGCTTGCACACCAGCTGTGAAGGGTGATATAATCCGCATCGGCCAGGGTGAAAGCACTGGCCAAATGCTTTGCTGATGTTTGCCAGGGTATGTTCCAGTAGAAAGCTTTTGCATGGCTTAACAGGTGTGCAGCAAGAGTGATTCCCTACCTCTGCCTAGAGCTGTTGTGGTATGAAAAAAGTGATTCTCTAGTTGTACCCTGATCCCCAACATTTTTATGGATGATGAATTAGACTCAAAGAGCTATTAGATATCAAGACTTTTGTGGGACATTGCAGTTGTGGGATTCAGTGGCCACTTTGAGTTTGAAAAGGGGTGCTATCACAGGGAGATGGCATTTGCAATGACTCTCAGGTGAAGGACAGAGACCAAATGCCCACTGAAGGTCATGTAAGCTACAAGTCCTGTAGGAAAAAAGGCACAAGTGAGAAGAAAAAAAGAAAACTCTGTAACATTAGAGATACATTAAACAAAAAGGTGGTGGTACAAGACCTAAGGAAAAGGTAGAGAAGCAGAAAGAGTTCTTTACCATCTTTTTGATTCTTTAATACAAAAGGCTTCTTTCTGATATCTATTTTGGCTCACATTACAGAGAAACAAGAGCTAGCAAAACTCACACAGACTGTAAGCCAGTCATGAATTCTCAGCCATGGGGATGCCAAAGTAGAATTCTCATTCCTGCACGTACACACAAATATATATATATATATGGAGGTTACAACAACTGGAAAAAGCAAGATTTATGACAGATTTGTGTAGATATTTTTGAGATTTGTATGAGATAAATACTGTCTCTGCAGGGTAATTTCAGAAATGTTTGTGTTCATTCAGCTAATTTCTCGCATGCTATATAAGCAAGTAAATGTACCTACCTTGCAGTTTGTACATAGCAGTGTGGTTTGTTTTTTCCCCTGTGATTAATGGTGTCCTGTGTGTGCAGATTAAAGCAGAGGTTTGACAGTTAGATGGAAGGTGACTAGGTATCCTTTGTTTCTACCAAAGCAGTTGAAATAGACTGTCTTGTGGGCTGTTTTCAAACAAAAGGAAAATCTTTCCATCACTAATGTAACTATTTTTAAAACTAAATTATATTCAGAAAGGAGTTAGATTCCACAGTCAACCCTGCTGCAGTTTAGTCTCTCAGTATGAGGGATCAAGTGTGCTAACTTAGTTACTTATATAAAAACACTGTGCGATTTCCCTGGGACACCCCAGAAAAGACCTACAATCAATTTTAGCACACAGGTAATGTTTTGCTCCAAGTACACTTGTCATGACTGTATACTACATGTATTAGAATCATTATTGAAATGTCTCTGTTACTCACTTCCAGATCTGATTTAGCAGAGCCTACAAGGGCAGATAGTTGGAACAGCATCAGACTTGATTATATGTTTTCATAGTTAAAGTAATTCTATAGTGAATAATTCATTTCTTATAAAAGATAATAGTAAGTTAAGAGCAAAGAATCAAAGGCAGTGTGGTCTTGATTTGATACTACAAGTCCCATTGCAGATAACAGTGTTGCCTGGAATTAAATCAAGACATCATACATTCACCAGGGGAAAAAAGTGTGTTTTGGATTATCTCCATTTATCTGCACTTTTGCATAATTTTGTATTGTGGTAATGAGTCACAGTTCAGAAAATGCTTTTTTTTTCCTTTATAAGGCTTTTTTTCTGACAACACTGATAAGCATTACATTTGCATATTCTTGTTGACTGAAGTGCTCCAAGGCTAACAGTGTTTTAATAGGAACGATGTTATTGTTGAAGAAGCAAATTAAAAAATTAATTGAATCAGATTTTATTTACATGTATATCTCCTTACAAACTAGAGGCCCACGTCTGAAGGTGCTTTGAAGAAGAACTTCAAAGAAGTTAGTCTGTACTTCGTATTGAGATATGTATGCAAATAAAATCAGATTCTTCTTTTTGAAAACCCTATTCAGTTAACACAAGATAGCAAGTCGGTTCTAAAGGCTTCCAAGAAAGTGATGAAAGCATCTGGTTCTTTAGCTTCTATAATTAATTTGGGATGTATTTCACATGGTGGCACTTTGTACTCACAGACGCATGACATTGCTGTAGCATCACCTTCTGAAAAAGAGCATAGTCTGGGACATACCTGTTCATGTGGAGTAAAGTACTTACTTCTGGTTTATGACCAGCAACGTAACAAGGTGTGTGTGTATTTATCAGCTAGCTAAATGTGCAGAACAATGCAGCAAAGTTGAAATTCTATGTAAAGGAAATTATTTAACACTGGATTAATATGGATGTAGAATCGTGTGAGTTAGGCACATGTTGTGTTCTGCTTTGCAGAATGATGAGAGATCTGCCCTCAAGAAATGTCACTGAAAATGTGACAATGTATACTTACATTGTCTTTCTCTATGTATGTACACATATGCTATGATTTGGCTATTGAAGTGAATGAATATAAGCATATATAAATATTTAGTCTTCTGTATTACTACTGATCAGTTTCCACATCTCTGGCATGAATAGTCCTTTGAAGTCAGCACTAGTACACATGAGAGCAAGTAGTTTAAAACCTCCACCAGTATTATGTGTGTATCCAGTGTCAGCTTACTGCAAAAAATCAATTCCTGACTAGCTTCCAAAACATTAAATATGTGACCTGCTTAAAAACTAAACTTTTGCCAGGATGTGGATGTTGAATAAACCACCTCCTTGGGCCAGCAGTGTGGCGATTCAGGCACCCACAACATGGTAACAGGAGGAAGGAGGGAGAACAGAGAGGACTTGCTGAATCACTTGGAAAGCAGAATCTTTTCAGTTACACATAAGCCTGCCTCTGAAATAGGATGGCTGCTCAAAGCCTTTCCCTTCTGACTGCCCCAGTTTCCTACCATACACTAACCTCTTTAGCTCTTTGCTGATGTCCTCCTGGGATCTTCTTGGTCAATTTTGTTCCAGCCTTCCTCACTTCTGGAGGTGTCTAATCTAGTGATGCCACAGTTCCTTCTCTTTGTCTGGGTAGATCTTCAGTTCTCCGCTCCAGCCCTCCTTTGGCCCCTTGCTCTCATAATCCCTCAAAGACTGAGAAGATCTCTCTAAGATGTAGGAGATCACTAGGAATGAAAGCTGATTCTTCCTGTCATGGAGCTTCGATTAATTCCATGAACTATGAAGACTACTCTGCTGGTCAGAGCAAAGGTCTGTATAACTCTGTGTCCTAATGTCCTACTGGTTGGAATGTGCCTCTTCAGGTCAGGTTGGAAGGGACATCATGAGGTGTCCAAGTCAAGGTCAACTGTGTGCTCAGACCCAGGTTGCCCAGGGCCTTTTCCAGCTATCTCGAAAACCTCCAAGGATGAAGACTGTACAAATGTCCTGTAGCACAGCCTCTCACTCAGAGCAGGGCTACTGCCACATCAGATCAGCTGTGGCCAGGCCTTGAAACCTTTGAGAATGGAGATTCCACCACCCCTGCAGATAACTTGTTCCAGTACTGCATTACAGTCCTGCAGAAGAAGCTTTTCCTGATACAATTTTTAGTTATATAAAAACATGCTAATATTCTATATTTGTTAATAGATACAGAAGCTATTGTATGGTTACATTTGCCTTCCTCTAAATATTTGGTTTAAATATTTGTAACATGCATTGAGTTCCTCCAAGGAAAAAGCACTTTGGAGCTGTACATTTGTTGTTTTAATACCCCTGATACTCCAGCTGGAAAAGGAAGAAGTCTGTCATTGGCTCTGCCAGTATGCCCAGTATTTAAGGTATGATCCCAAACCTAATACAATTTTAAAGACTCTGTTAGGGATGTAAAACTAAGATTAGTGGGAAAAGCTTTAGTGGTTCACTAGTGTGTAATGCATTCTCCTTTGGAATTATTTCAAAACATTTTCCATAGTTTTAGGTGCTGGCATGTTGTAAAAAGAGTAGGGTTTTCTGAAGGAGAGGGCTGTGAGTTACTTAAAGGAGATGCTGTGGAGGGAAAGCAAAGAGGGAAGAGACTTTTTTGCACAGGATGATTTGTAATCTCCATCTCTCACCATTGTCTTTCCTGGACAATGCTTGTTCACAT
The DNA here is from genome assembly GCA_013400615.1 of Syrrhaptes paradoxus. Taxonomy (NCBI): domain Eukaryota; kingdom Metazoa; phylum Chordata; class Aves; order Pterocliformes; family Pteroclidae; genus Syrrhaptes; species Syrrhaptes paradoxus. The sequence goes on from VZTO01012087.1 coordinate 30,578, forward strand.
GTTATAATACATTATAATAAAATTATTCCATTTACTAAATGGTTTTATTAATTTTCTCATAAATAACCCTTCTCACAGGACTCGAACGATTCCATGGTAGACTTCAGATAAAGCTTGGATAATGTGGCACCATTCCTTCAAATGCTTGCATGTGTGTTCCATGTTAGACAATTATGGATTTCATATGTGCTTTTAAAATAAATCGAAACAAACCTTGGGCAAATCCTTCATCCTTGGGCAGCCTGCTGAATTATTTTCACAAGTACTCATTGAGCTACTGATTGTAAATGTAACAATGTTTACAATCACTCTAAGATGGGCAACATGATATTTACAGAGTCCCATCAAGGTCAGCGCAACTGAACCCTTGTGAACCAAAGTGGGAAGTAAATTCTAGAAACAAGGCCACAGCAGAAAACTTGCTTTTCTTCTGTACAGCTGGGGATGTATTAGTGCAGAGAATGGTTTCAGATTTATATTATGGAACTCATGTGGAAAAGTTTGTTGCATTTCATTTAACCTTAATTTTTTAACACCTGTTCTTGGTAGGCACCTGCTCTTTTCCCCTTTTAAATATTTAAATATCAAATAATGTTTATGATTAATTTAGTGCAACAAGATAGAACATGCAGTTCATATCACAAAAAACTAAACTGCATCTTTTGTTTTCTGTAGGCTGCTTTTTAAACTGTTCAGTAATTTATCACAAGAGGAATATAATAGAGTAAGACCTTGCAGGAAAAACAGTCTTAAGGTAGCAATTGAAATAAAATACTTGATCAGTTGTTTTGATAGTTTGGCTAAGTGCCTACAAAAATGGTTTTGTTTTCTTTGCCAGTGTTTACACTTCATGTCAGTAGGAGAAACTACTATTCATGTTCCCTGTATGAAATGCCACTGAATAGTATTGCTAATACCGAGTAACCCAGGCATGCCAGGGAAGGTCCAGTAAATAAAGTTTAACTTTTCAAACCAATTTCAGCCTCACCTCTAGTGTGCACAAACATGATCTTGTGGACATAATCACCTGCGCACACATCTGAATCTTCAGTCACAGCCAAGAATCCCAAAGGTGCGAAACTCTGCAAACTCGGGGACCAACTAAAGGCAATTCCTACCACAAAGGTCATACAGCAGATGGATACAAGACAAAGAAGAAAGAGAAAAAAGGAAACAATTAGACAACCCAGACCTACATGATCGACCATGTTTTAAGCACAGCAGCAGCCTAATTTTTGTCAAAGGTTCTGTTGGCTTTACAGGCAAGGGTGAATTTGTAGCTTACAGGAAAGAATTTGTAGGTGAATTTTGTTGATGGATCCTTTGGCTTAAAAGAAAACCAGGCAAACTTATAATTTTCTTCTTGAGCCACACAATATAAAACTTACTTGAATATACTCCATATGCAAAATTATAGGCCTCGTTTGGAAACTTTGATTCACCTCAAGAGAATACAGTCATTTTTTCTAGGTGAGAAGACTTGTGGAGATTATGCCTGCAAATAACCTTCCTTTATTGAACGTGCTGAGAGCATGAAACATAGCTCTCATAGTTACAGTTAGAGAAATATTATGTTATATTAGATATAGAATATAGAAATATATAGTTATAGTCTAGGAATATAACTCAGATGTTGTTATCTTATTATCAAAGTAGGACAGTGAGTTATTTGCAGTCTGTGATTTTTCCTGGTCAGATTTGTAGTTGGCCTCAAGTCACTCCTTCCTGTTGCTTGGGAAATTTAATGCCCTTCCCCCTTTGTAGCTTAGTGGCTCAGTATAAATACAGCTGCTATGATGTTTTAAAAGCATCCAGTGACTATTTTTCTCCAAACTAGAAGATACATTGCTGAGCAGTTCCATTGACTACATGAAGTCTTCTCCCTTACAGACATCAGAAAGCATGTTTGTAATTTCAGACTCTGTTTGTTAGACATATACAAATGCAGAACACAACCCAAACAAAAATCCATTCCCTAAGGAGAATAAATGTACACAGAAATATTTGTACAGAACACTGTTTCTAAGCAATGCATACACTAAATGGTATACTAGAGTTGTCTTTCCAATATGATTTTGCTCCAGTAACTCTAATTAGGAAAGGAAAAGTTAAAAATTCAAAGCATTTTCCTTTGCATTGGAAATACTAAAAAGAAAGCAAGAGGTCTCAGGTGCAAACAGGACACCTGTGACTGCATGCACTGTATTCCCGTATAATGAAGACAGCCTCTGTCAGAAAAGGTTTAAGTCTTAAAAAAATGATGGAATACAGTGGGCATGCGAGTAGCACTATTTCACTGAAGGCAATTGTACATAGACTAATAGTTAATTGTAGTATGGTACAGTAGATATTAATGAGAAGACTTCTATTTTAAGGTTTTCTTAAATTAATCTTAATAGGATAACAGGCTTAATTGAGACTGCCTTATCAAAGTATATTAAAAAAACAGCTATAGGGAAAGCATAGTAAAAAGTTCTAGACTTCAGTGGAAAATAACTGACAACACGCATTTACAAGTTTTGGTTTTAGATCACAATAATTGTCTTAGTATTCAAAACTATGGTTATAACTGCCATTAAATACAAAGCATAGAAAAAAATCAATACATTAACGAACCAAAGTGGGATCATTGTGAAAGTGGTTTGGGTTTTTGTTTTGGTTTGGTTTTTTTTAGAGTTTATACAACCAGGGATTGAATTTGCAAACTTATCTGAAAGAGACCATAGGGGAGGCTTCTGGAAGGAGGCTCAAATATAGTCAGCATTTTTTTTTTCCTAAAGAATCTATTCCTTGGGCTGATATCCTTTACACTTTCTTTTGCCCCACTTTTAAGAAAAAAACAAATGGAACTTTTTTAGCTGTACTTAAAAGTACTGTACTTAAAAGTTGATTCTGATGCTATTAAGCAAAGTCCTTATATATTTTTTGCTTGAACTGACTAAATATTTTTTTGTGCTAGAAATGCTTAAAACTCATCATATTCATAGTCCTCCAAGGAATGCATACTCTGCTAAGTCTGAAAACACTTGGAACAGAAAAGAGGTCTGAGTAAATCTTGCATACTGTGCTACATTTATTTTACTGCTTTATGAACAAGACGCTGATGCTTAGCTCGTATAGATCTCTGCAATGAAATAAATACAGCTACATTTATTACAGTGACTGCATAATCACACATTTGGTACCCACAAACTTTTGGGAATATTCAAGAGAGCAGTATGTCCTAAAAATCCTAATTTCCTTTACTTTCTCTAACATCACTCTAAACTTATTTTAAATTTAATATGAAGTTTTGTTTGTATAAATTAGAAATTGTAATAGTATTGTTACTGCACCACCAGCAATTCAGATAATTTACACTGATTGTAAAGCAGCAGTACTACCACTGCATGGGTTGTGGAAAATATAAACATGCCATCTGTCACAGGTATCACAGTGAGTTTCCTAACATGGAGGTGTATAGATCCTCAGCTGTTACTCCATGTAGTGTAGACTTTACTACTCAGTGTAATTTCTAGATAGCCCTACCATAGCTTTTCCCTTACTGTCAGTCTTCCAAATTATTATTTTGGAATCCAAAAACATTCTATTAGGTGTTATTTATTAGCAATATGACAGTTTCTGAGACTGACAGGGTATATAAACTGAAACACTGAGCTTTGCAGCATGAACACATCAAATCTCATCCCAACCAATCATCAGGTAGATGAAATTATGCATAGGAACATAAACAAGGGAGAGAGACCTTTAATGATCTACCACAGTTGTATATTATTCCCAAATGAGTATTTTTAAAAGTCAGCTTAAAGCAAAAATAATTTTTTTTTCTGGCATACTGTAAATATCCAAAACATAGATAGTATAGTAAATATGTTTAGGAAATATTTAGTCTTGGCTTTTAATCTGAAAACTTCAAGAGGTATCCAAAACCTTTACAAAAATGCAGAGGTGAGTTTAGACAGTGCTGGGGTCTGTTGCAGAGTGTTGCCCACAGCCTCACTATAATTTCACCAGTGGCTGGTTCACCCATGGTGCAGATCAGAGTGACAAGCCATGCTCGCTTGCAAGGAAGAGAATGGGTAAATCTGCATTGGCGGATGGATGGTTTATCACACATTTTTTTAGTGACTAAAGCCTGTATTTTGTTTATGAGGCAGGAGCTGCTGCAACGTATCTAAAATCACGTGTGACTGACTGGTGTACCACTGATCGGAGTTCATCAGCTGAAGCAAAACAAGGTGGTGTAATTTTTTAAAAATGTTATACATATAGTTTAAACATGTACTTGGCTGTAGCTGTGGTTACTGATGGCAACTAATACCTAAGGAGAAGCCGAGTTGTGCTTTAGTGACCAGCACCGTGCGGGCATTCAGGAAGCAATTTAAGAGGCTCCCATTTGTTGAATGTTTTGTTTGTCCTGAGTCCTGAGGCATTCATTTGAGAATATAATCAGCCCTGTTAAAAGAGTACCATTTCAAGTCTTGTTTGACTGAATTGGTTTTCAAAATGTTTTAGTTTTTTTTGTTATGATATTTAGTTAATGAATCAAAATGTAAATTCTGTAATTACTTCAAAGGAGACTACATATAACACAATTAGAGAAGACATAAATGTGGTTGATGTCTTAGATAAATAAAAATTTCATACGGAATTTACAAAAGCTTTCAACTCAAACCATTCTCATTAAAGCTAGGAACAGTAACAAAAGACTTTGCTCAGCATTTATGAAATCTCCATATGTTGAGCCTGATTTTCAGCTGCTAATTTCTCCAGCCTTTGTTTTTCCACATGAAGTTTTTCTTTCACAAATAATGACACACATATTCCTGTCCTACAATCACTTGCTGTATGCATACATGTAGCTATGTGACTCAGTAACAATTAATAATTATCCATGACTTAGATTAGATTGAGATTAGATTTAAGGAAGAAATTTNAAAGGGAGCAATGCACTTTGTTAAAAGACAGAAACACCTCAGACAAATGAAGACAATTGAGAAGGCAGCTCCAGGAGTAATATTACCAATCCACTGAGAGAGTCTCACAACAACTTGGTTTCTCTGTAGGGAGATACAGCTTGGTTGTTTCCATTTTCCAAGAATTGGGAGTCCTAAAGGCGGGTTGTCTGTCAGTCCCACACTGCCATAGGGACTGGCAGTCTGCTCTTTGCTCTGTAATCCACTGAACACAAGGACCAAATGCCTCTGATGATCACTGTGTGCATTGAGCTCTGAGGAGGCTGTAATGCATAGTCGCGTTTCGTGATTTCTTGCATATTTTTCTGTTCACAGCCTAGATTTCCCCCCAGTGTTCTGCTCCCCTGAGAATGATACAACATACTTCTGTGTCTTGAAGTGCAAAGAGTACATTTTCTTGCAATTTCTTCACAGCACATCAGCTGTCTCCTTTTATGCAACAGAGCTGCAGCAGTTCTACACTGAGGACTTCAGATGCTTGCAGAGCAAACTGCAGACAATGCATTTGTGAGCAGGAATAAAAGGAAGGAAGCAGGGGTGGAAGAGCTCCTCTTTTAGCAGTAAAGATCTGTTATGCTTGGTTGGTGTGTTGTTGAATCATATCCTTAGGCCGTCAGAACTATCGTTTCCTCCACAGTGTCATTCCTACTGCAGTTAGCATCACACCGTTGCTAGCGTAGCTTTTATCCAAAGACAACTGTGTAAAGACAGAAAAATGAGAAAGGGTTTCACAGACTTAAAGCCAGCAGAACATAGTGTGCTGACTCTTGCACTTGTGTAGATATGCAGAGTTCTGTAGCTGTGAAAAGCTCAGGGACCAGCTAGCAGAACAATCCAAGGTCTAAGCCACAAGCTGGACAGTCTTGGAGAATAAATTTCAGCTTAATGTTAGGACTAAGAAAAGAGAGCAGGGACAGAAAATTCACTGGGACTGGTGCACCAAACCACTACCCTTTAAGACAGTGCTCAAGAAAATGCTGAACTCTTCTCCTAGGAAAGTGTGGATACATCTGCTAAGTACTTTGAATAAGAAGAATGAAAGTGCTGGAGTTACAATGCTGCCTTTGTTTAATGGTGAAGATAACATGGTGACGAAAATCAGCAAAAATATTTCACAACTAAACAGAAAAGGGAGCTCAGCTCCAGACTTCAAGCAGGTGCATGATGCAGGGATAAGCCAGACAAGGAGAGCTTGGAGCTGACAGAAGTTTGAAACAATTAAAGTCCAGGGAAACAGGACTTTGTAAGCAACCTGTGTCAGAGAAATGCCTGTCATCATCAGAGTTCTGCTATTAGTTTTAAAAAACTATCCACAGGATTCAATTTCTGGACAAGGAGGAAGTCTTTTGAGCCATGCTGGGTACTAATTCCAGTACACAAAAATACCAGTTCCTGGCACTTGTAAGCTGAAAGAAAGGTGATGACTGGAAGTTCTGGTGACTGTCACGCAAAGGTGATCTTCAGTCTAACATAGTGGTGTGTAAATTTAAAGAAACCCAGCGAAACAGCTATCATTTTTCCTGTGGTAATTAGTTTGATCACTTGTTAATTTTTATATAAAGCGCAAAAAGTATGCTGTCATGAGGGAACAGACCACAAAAGAAATGGGTAGAATTCTGGTACCATTTAACTTTGTCAGGAGTCAGATCTACTCCCATTTTCTGCCTATCTTATGCAGATTTATTTGAAAAAGGTTTTCTGTTGAAGAGAGAAATTAAATGTATGAAGATTGAAAGAGCCCAGTGCCCCAACAAGACTGGGAGTATCCACATACTTTTGGTTAACCAGGGAAGAATAAAATGTCAGAAAACATCATTCTCTTGCAGAATTGCCTCTATTTTAAGCCTACACCAAACTTCTACAGCTCAACAGCCAAAGTAACTCAAAAATACAGAAGCTGACTACATGCCCAGAACGTCAAGCTTGCTTTCTAAATTACAAACCAGAGCTCATCAGTGCTGCTCTGGGAGCAACCAAGAGATGACCTCCTCTACCCTCCGAGCTGTACTGTTGTTTATTCCTGTGTATTGACTTGGTTGGGTTTTCCTAGCCTACGCAGGCATACAGCTTGAATCTGTGGGGTAAGTTACAATGGATGAGCCTGGTGATCCCAGCTGACCACATCTAAACTACCCCCTTGGCACGTAACTACAATTTCAGGAAGAGCTGTCTGTTTCATGGTTGGCCACGTGGCTTTTGTACTTCTGCTCGCTGTTCGCTTCTGAGAGCCTAAATGGATTGCAGAAGCAGGCCAAGGGAAGAGAAACATGCATCCCACAGTAGGTGATGAGTAACTTTCACAAGACTTGTCTTCTGTTTCTTGAAATAGAACATGAAAGTTATTAGGTCACTAATTTGGTAATTTAACTTGAAGCTTAAAATGCTGAAGGAAGAAAGCTACAATTCAGACGTAATGAACTTTCCAATGAACTTTGAACTTTAATTAAAAATTAAATAATATTGACTTGCAATATTTAATAAGATCTCTACTGTCCTTTTGTCTGCCTTCCTCCTTTGCATCTTGGTTTTCTAGGCTCTGTTGCTCTTCTTAGAGGGTCTCCCACTCCTGACTGAGGGCATTTGCAGGTGTGAGACCCAGAACACTGGGTCACAGCTTTGCCAGGCTTAGCTGCACAAGTGAAGCGACTGCTGCCCACTCAGCTCGCAGAACTCCTTCTCCAGTGGATGGAATGGAAAGCAGCCCCTCACTTCCACCACTAACACACCACAATATCCACAAACTGTGTTGACATGAATCTGCGGGGCCATGAGCCTCAAGGGTGGTTCACCGGAGGCAGTGGCCTGATGGAGAACAGGGAGAAGCACCGGGGCAGTCACCACCGCTGCCCTGCCAGGCATTGCGCCCCGGCCGGCGGTGCCCTCCTCAGTTTCCTCACGGTGCTGCCAGAAAAGGAGACATTTTCCAGCCGTAACAGCTTGAAGTTGAAAATACACATGGGTAGCTGGGGGAGCGTGTGTCCCTAAGAAAGTCTGTATTTCTGCTGAAATTAGAAATTTTAAATACTTCCCTTCCAGCCCAACGAATACTTTAAACCTCCAGCTGCATAAATGTTTAAGTTCTGTTTCCCTTCCTATGCCCCTTCCTTTTGCATGGGAAGAAGCAAGCTCTGAGACCATCCTTTACTGGTTTCAGTTAACCAATATGCACATTTCAGTCACTCAATATTTACATTTTTTTCACATCTGTTTTTTTCTGAGTGTTCCATATAGTAACAGCCCATCCCAGAAAAAAAAAACCCAAGTAAATTAATGAGAAAAAAGTATTGTTCTGGAATAAACATACAGATTTTGAATGTTTCAAGAATGTCAGTGCATTTAAAATTCAGATTTATTTCTTAACTTGGTTTAACTGTCAGTCCTAAACAGACCTTATTTTTTATGAGACATTACTGCCACCATAAATATGCAAGCTGTCATGGTAGTTTATAGTTTGCAAACATAGGAACCAGTGAAATAGGTAAAGTACACTTCACTGGCAGAGAAATTCCACTCACACGCTGTAGCTGAGGCTCTTTACTGCATTTAGGTGTTGCCCCAATTTTTAATTTCTTCTTATTCTCACCATGCTCAAATCTGTTTTAAATACTTTTTTCTGCTTACAGATAAGAATGTGCAAAAGTATTTGCAATATCAGGATTTGATATGAATTCCCAGAAAGGATAAATGTAAATGTATCTTTTTTAAACTACCTATTACTGAAACTTTAGTAAGTTCCAATCAAACTAACATGCTTATGGTCTTATGATAAGTTGCCGTGGTTTCTTTTCGGCTGACACCTGAACGAGCATTTTGCTTGTTTCATTCCTACTGTGTTTTGTATTTAAGTCCACCTCATACTCCTATAGTTTAAACAAAACATACAAAGATACACTTCTCTCAATTCAAACACACCAGTGAACAGGCCATAGTTTTTATTGAACGGCTATCCCAGACAAACACGTCTAAGAACTAATGAAGACATCATGTCCCAAAATAAAACCAGAAGAATTCAATATGAGAGAATCACTGCTTTCCATCCTCTGTTAATCAATCCTGACAGCTTCCCCATCACGAGACTATTGCTTAGGATTCCTTATGTGCTTAAACCCCTGATTAAACACTATTCAGCCTGTTTGCACCATGTTCTTCTCATCAGTTTCTACAAATATTGCATATATGCACTCAGTGGTACTGTCTAGAACAGGAAATGAGTGGAAGCATTGCAAGTTGCAAAGTTATCCATTGGTAACCTGTTTGGACCAAGGTCTGAAGAAAGGTGCGTTTGTTCTTTATTTTATTAACACTAGATTGCATTGCTGGTTTGGTGGGGTTTTTTGGAGGTTTTGTTTTGGTTTTGTTTTCAATAAAAACTTGAAGATTAAAGCCTTTTTTAGCTTAACATTTGAGAAGAATTGCAATTTTTGTGTATAAGTATCACTCCTAAATGTGTTTCCTGTCGATCTTAACTTGTGTGTGCCACTGAATCTTTGGTTTGTATTCCAGTGTCTGCAGCCTTGCCCCCAAACTCCTCCGTGCGCCAAGGAGCTTCTGAAACACTACCAACACAATTGTTTTCTTCAGATTTCCCTTAAGTAACCACGGCTAAAACTACATATGAGAATTACTGTGATGCTGAACATTTTGTTATAAATTGTCTGTCCCCAAGATTCTAATGAAAGGGCCCAGTGGATCTGTCCCTGGACCCTTCCTTCTTCAGCTGCTTCTCTTTCTTTCATCACCTAGATTCATCAGCTGCAGCGGGACCCTGAGCAGGCTCTGGGGCAGGAAGGGACCACAGAACCATTTTTCCCCAGGGCCCTTTTCCACAAGAGTGTGATTGGGTTCCTCCCTTCATCATATAGCAGGAGCCCGAGCCAGTAGGGCACAGTCCAATTAAAATTAAATAGCAGCTGTTGACAGTTGCTAGTAGACTAAATTGGTTCTGTGGGGAATAGCCCATTAGAGCAGTCATCTTGATGAACAGCTGATTGTGTCTTACAGGGGCAAAGCATAGGGGCTTCTACAGCTTAAACCTGCCTTCAGTCTGTACTAGAATTGCGTGCTGGGGTGATGTTTGGTGCTGTGACACTCGATGCCATGCCGCCTGGTTCAGACTTTGCTTTTCTTACCTCGGTATCAACGTCACTAAGAATTAACCACAAACAACCACAGCTCCCCTCTCCCCGCCACTCCTGTTTCCCAGGGGGGCTGCTCTCCTTCCCCTGCGCAGCACCCTCGGCCCCACTGCGGCACGGCGGGGGAGAGCCCGCGGGGCGACCTGCCCCGTCCCCCGGGCAAGAGGCGACGGGGCCAGAGGGGGCTGGTGTTCCCCCGGGGAGCCCCGCTTGTCCAGGCACACACCGCCGCGGGGCTGGGCCGGGCCGGCAGCGGCTACCTTGGCTGTTAGCTGGCCGGGAAGGGTGAGGAGCTGGCAGAAGCTCCAGTTCGGGGAGCCACAGGTAGGCGGCGGCCTCTTTTTATTTTCCCAGGTTCGTGGAGGCTTTTTTTTTTTTTTTTTTTTTTTTTTTTTTTTNCTCTCCTCCTCTCTTTCTAGCTCTCGCTTTCCGGGTTGGGAGTTTTTGGTGCGTTCAGAAAAGTGCCTGCAACGGCGCGGGGTTCCCCAGGTGGGGCTGCTCCGAGCTTAGCTTGGCTGGGCTTGTCTTTCCTCTCCTCCCCCCTCCTCCTCCTCCCCTCTCTGGCTGCTTTTCCTCCTTTGTGGCCGCATCCAGGGCGCTCCAGCCCCACTCCCGCGCTTCCCCCCCGCCCCCCAATCCGTACTTCGGGCAGAGAAAGCCGCGCTCTTTCCTGTCTGCCGGCCGCAGGGCAGCGCCGCGCCGCCCGGGGCTCTCCCCGCTCCGCTCCCGCCTCCACCCGGGGCCGCTCCCGCACATGGGCGCCGCGCGGGGCTCTCCCTCTGCCGAGGCAGCGGCAGCGGCTCCCTCCCGGCCACGGAGCGCGTAGCCCGCCCGCCCTCCCGCCGGGATTCATTTGTTGTTCTTCTCCTTCCCTCCCTCCCTCTCTCTTTCCTCTTTCTGAACTTTTGTCACTGCTGCACGGATGAAGACTTTTTGCGCCGGGGACGCCTAGCTTCTCTCCCCCCACCCTCCCTGCCACCGTGCAGCCCTCCTTGCCCCGGCCACCATGCCGTTCCCCCTGCGGACCGTGGAGCCCCTGAAGCTGTGCAGGTTGGAGGAGGCCGGCGGGGACGGCGCAGACCGGGGCGGCCCGGCGCCGGGGGAGCACGGCGGGGCGGCGGAGGGGGGCGGCGGGCGGCGGCGGGGCGCGTTGCCGCTCTTCGGGACGCTGGAGCAGGTCAGCTCGTACACGCTGGTGTCGCTGCTGATGCAGCTCTCTGACCTCTCCCGCTGCGCCAGCGACATCTTCGGCGGGATCCTCAGCGAGGCGGACTCCCTCTGCCACCGCAACGCCCGGCTCCAGCGCCGCCTCGCCGCCCTGGAAGCGCTCCTTGCCCGCCTCGACCACCGCAAAGTCAAAATCCGTGAGTACAGTGGGACCTCTCTCGCCCCTGCCAGCCCGGCACGGTGGCGGCGCGGCTCGGGACGCGGGGTGGGGAGGACCGGCCGGGGCGGTGTGTGGGGCAGGGTTTTATTTATTTATTTATTTGTTTGTTTCGACAAGAAAAGAAAGAGGGGAAACTTCAGCATCCCCCCTCTCGTTATTCCCGCGTTCAGGTGGCGGCGGCGGCCACCCCCGGCTCCCACGGTGGGTGGCACCCCCGGCGTCCCGCCGCGGCTCCTCCCGGGGCCCCGCCGGTCCCTGCCGGCTGCAGCCGCCGCGCTGCTCGTCACCCTCACGGTGACCCCCAGGTCCCGGGCTTCGTCCCCGGCCGGGCAGGGAGGTGTCCACTGGTGTTTTGCCCATGTTTTCTCTTTCTGGCAGAAATCTGGTTCAGTGGGGAGAGCGGGTGTCTGCAGGGAGGGCAGGGGGCTGGCCCGGGGGCGGGGGAGCCGGCGGGCTGTCAGCTCTGCCAGCCGGGAGGACTTTAGCTGGGATATGGGGTGGTAGTGCTGAGGGAGGGCTGGGTGGGTTTGTGTGTATGTTTATGTGGGGTNGAACTTTTGTCACTGCTGCACGGATGAAGACTTTTTGCGCCGGGGACGCCTAGCTTCTCTCCCCCCACCCTCCCTGCCACCGTGCAGCCCTCCTTGCCCCGGCCACCATGCCGTTCCCCCTGCGGACCGTGGAGCCCCTGAAGCTGTGCAGGTTGGAGGAGGCCGGCGGGGACGGCGCAGACCGGGGCGGCCCGGCGCCGGGGGAGCACGGCGGGGCGGCGGAGGGGGGCGGCGNTTTGCACTAGAGTTCGGATCAGCCGGGCTGCTGACAGCTCAGCCCATATGCCTGATTAGTTCTTTTGTATGAGCATGGGAAGACTTCAGAAAATAGAAACCTGGATGTGCTCTGCAGCTGGCTTTGTATCTCTCGGTTCTCATGAGCTTCTGTTCTGTGTGCAGAACTGATCCCGAGTTTGTATTTGCAACTTCACACAGAGCACAAGCAGCGAGATCCAGATTCTGCCTCGGATTCCTGAGTAGTGGCAGTTTGGGGAGGTTCTTGTTAAGTTTCTTTCTGAGCCTGTAAAGTGGCCCTCAGAAGCGATTAGTTGTCCAGCTACACAGAGCTACAAGAAAAGTTTTTTCCGAGCTTTGGAGAAAGGATCCCGTACAAATTGTGTCTGCTACATGCAGTTTCCTTCGCGTGTGTCCTAGCTCCCACAGACTAAGTGAAAGATGGCTTGCAACATCAGCTTGGCTTTCTCAATGTGCTGGAAACATTCAGGAATACCAAGAACTGTGTTGCAACTTCTGTGGTAGTAGTGTAAGGTATAAAACTAGCCCAAATAGGATTGCTATTCAGAAACCATCGATGGTTTTCTTTTAAATTAAAGTTGAAAGCCTGCTTTGCATATAGCGTACTTATGAACAAAATTTATAAGGAAGGCCTTTCATAGGGAAGATTCAAAGAGTATGAACCCTGTAAGGGTAACCTGCCTATTTCATTGAAGAGTTATTCCATATGGTATACTTCAGTGTACAGTTCTTCCAAAGGAGGAAACCATCATCACCCTCACCGAAAGCCTATTTCTGTGCTTTTAAAGTGTTAGGCTAAAGTTTCATGATAACCAGTTTGACTTTTTTAGTGTTTTGTAACTGGTTGGCAAACTTGGGGAGCTTTTCTTCCTCGCCAAGACAAGTATATCCTTTTACTGCCAATATGATTATGTTAGTTTGGCATGGCATGGTGTGGTCAGACTTGAAATGAGAATGTTTTTTTATTGCTGGGGATACCTGCAGTGTGGTGGCATATAATATTGATGCCCTGATAAGAAGCGGTATTTATTTATCTCTGTTTTAAATAAAGACCTAATTATTACCCTACACTGATGCAACACATCTAAAGGGAAGGGTGAAATGAGGCTAGTGCTGCACCCTGCAAATCTTACATGTCAGACATTTAGTTGTTGTATAGGTCATCATTTTGCACAAGTTATATATTTACTACTTAATTTTTATTTAATTACAACTAAGTTATTTGAGCTAAACCTGTAATTGCTTTTAATTTGATGATCTTTGCCCTTGTCATGGCAATTCCTAAAACTGTACACAGTTCTTATGTTTGGCTTTCTCCATTTGGTTTTAAATTATTTGGTAAATGGTGTTTCTACTGTCAAATTTAATTTTGCTACTTAACAGCTGCATTTCTACTGCTAATATTTACTTTTCAAAGATCTCATTTTTTAAAGTCAATGAGAATTAATCATATTTTCTTTCTAATATATTTTTTCAGTTGTATGAAATATGATGTTCTTGTAAGGGAATATTATTTTGTTTGCCTATGGGTCACAAGCAATTGATGTGTAGGCTAAGCATATCGACATGAAGTTGCACATAAAGACATGTCAATCCTTCTCTTATATGCTTTCTACATATTGTTGCTTGGCCAAGGAGATCTGGTGGGATGATCAGTTGTAGTTAGCATGACTGGCTATACAATGCAAGCCGTCAAGGCTTGTCTGCAAGTTTAACTCTGTTGCTGGCATTAAAGGGAAATATCTGCAAAACAAAGAGAATGGTTTAATAATGCTGGCTTTGTTTGGGAACAATGACAAGGGGGATTTTTCCTTTCTGTTTTTGAAGATAGAGGAGTTTCATGGAGAAGGCTGTTTGCTGCTGCGGGACTGTAAGAACAACAAGGATTGTAAATTGAATTGCTTTCCCATTTACTAGATTCTTAATGTTCATAAACTTTTTTTTGTGGGGAAAGTATTGTAAACTACTGCATCTCTTGTGGTGCACAGGAGATGCAGCATGACACTGTATCAAATGACTGAAGTATTTTGCTCTGGGTTTTTTTGCTGGGACAGGACATTGTACACCTGCTTTTCAAATCATGGGTAATTTCTACTTTAATAAATGGCTTTTGTTCTCTTTGTGAGGCCCAGACAATAATTTCCGCTTGGAACTGAAGGTCCCAGGGTGACTTTTGTGATCTCAGCATGATCTTACATAGGAAGGACCAGAAGAACAAACTTAAAATCTGGGTCACAACCATTTCTTGGGAAGTAGCTGCAGACTGGAAGCTGGTGTAAGCTACTCTATGCATGTCCCTGGTGCTTGGGAAAGTACATACTTTGAAACTGTGAGGGGTTTGTCTTCTGTGTACTATCATAATTTTGTTTCAAATAAAAGTTTCCATGTACTGTCCTTCAGATAACAGGGGCACATTAGTGTTTGTTCCTTGCTGAGCATTGGTGGGGGTGTGAGGGAGGGAAGTCAGGCAGGACAAAGCTCTTTGTCTTCAGTTAGTCATTCTTTACAACCGTGGACTGTGCTTGCTTGTCTGCCTCTATGGTGCATCCTTGTGTGTGTAGGATCGATATGCTCCTAGATGTACGTACTTGAATATTAATAGATAAATGTGTCTTGAATGATCTCTGCTGTTTCTCTTCTGTTATGTATTCTTTGGTATCCCGTTGTGAATGCATTCGTTCAAGTACATCCATTCATTGCACCACACAAGAAAGAACTTTCCAACATGGCAAACTGGTCAATGATGTGGTGCATTGTGGTAGGTGTAATGTCTTTGCTACCCTTACAAGGGGAAATTTCCTCATCTGTCAAGAGTGGCTGGACAATGACTTCTGCCATGCCCTTCAACTGTGAAGCCCAAGGGCTTTGTATTGGTATGCCACATGCACTTGGAGAGTTTAGTTTCATGTACTTTGGGATGCTGAAGGTAACTTTCAGTTGTATGCAATCTTAGTGATGATTGCTTTTTCCAGGGTTTACCACTGACGATGGTGTTCATTGGAATGTTTCAGTTCTCTCTGGTTGTCTTAAACTTTACATTTACAGTGGTAGAGAGGCTTCTCTTCATGTCTCCCAACTGAGAAACTTGTGCCTGACTCTGTTTCAATACGAGAATATTTTTAAGGCCATTTAATAAAATGCCTTCCTGACATGTATTTGAGCTTTGCATGATGAGCAGGGTGTTTTTCCATAAGAAGGGACATCAAAATATGATGAGATGTGTCCCTGTGGGGCCCGTGACTGGTTTATAACTCATGGTTGTGGGAGGCACTAATGGTTCAAGGTGGTTTATAGAACTCAAGTACAGTGTGCAATACTCGTGACCTTAGTTTAACTGCACTGGCCATGTCTAGAGAATTAATTAGATTCAGTACTTCTTTTTTAGCGGTCTTTCATCAGGTTTTCATTAAGCTTATGTGTGTTGCTGTTTTGCATGGTGTTTTATTGTATATTTCCAGCATCCAGCTGCCGTGGTACAGTTTACACCATTAAACTTGCCTAACAGCTTTTAAGCTTCTAGGAGCGTTCATCTGTAGCTATGACCTAGCATTAGGTGATATACTTTTCATCACTTTCAGTTCTTAAACCTCAGGGTGGGTGAGGACAAGTGCTGCTTTGAAGTGATCGGAGCTCATCAAAAGGCATATTATGGCAGCAGAGAAATCTTGTGTGAATTACAGGGCCAGCTCTTGGGAAACGCTGTGAAGCCTTACTCATTGTTTTTATAGGTCATGAAGAAGGACATTTTTTCCATTAGTATTTCATATTTGCAGATACTTATGCAAAAATGAATACTGCTGTTCTTTGTGAATCCTCATGGTGCGATAGACTGTAAGGCTGTCCCTTCCATCTTCTATGCTATTTATTTGTAGTCTTTCTGATGAGATGTTTTGAGACAAGTGCTGGGAGGTTAACCTAATGACAACTTCTGGTTCCGTTTCTCCAGTTGTAGGATGGAGTTTGGCCAGTTGTACCTCCTATTCTAGCAAGAAGAAACTGATCCTGTGGGAGGGAGGAAATGCTACCTCCTAATTAGCGTTGTTGTTGTTTAAAATCCTTCTGTGTTTGGTTTTAAAGGCACAGCATAATCATTTGATGTTCATACAGAACGTGTATACATATGTATGTATTTTTTTTTTTCAAGTTTAACCACAATAATGAAAGAGAGCTGGGGGGATGGGGAGTGTGGCTTTCTATTTGTCTGCATGATGGAAGGGCAATACAGTTTACACTTCATCTCCTGCTATTTTGTTTAGTAAGTATTTTCCACTCTTTGTGTGTGAGGCAGCACTGGAGCCCATTTCCTGCTTTAGCCGAACAGGAAGCTTTATTCAGCTTATTCCTAGGGAAACCCCTCCTCCATCCCTAGCCACCAAAAGTGGGCGGTATTCTAGACAGTATCAGCAGTAGGCAGGAGAGGAATGGGCTGGCTGACTTTCTGGGCTTTCTACACCTTGTGGTGTAAGGAAAGAGTATACAAGATATCCATCATCTTGTAATAACAAGAATAAACCTTCTTTAGAAAAAGGTTTAGAAAAAAACCCCAAACTAAACAAACCACACCCCACCACAACCAGAACAAATAAACAAGCAACTCCCCCCCAAAACCCCCTAAAACCAACCACCAAAACCATGGTGTGCTGTTGAGGAAGCTGGGCTACGACACTCTACAGATGCTTCAGGTGGCTGTGCACAATGGTACATTTCTCCTCTCTCTTGCTGTGTAATATGAAGATTCAGCAGCAAAGTTCAAACCATGTTAAACAGTTAATTGCTAAGTTTCCCTGGGAGAAAAAAAAAAAAAGACATTTTCTCTTTTAGCCTGTTGTAATTATTCAGATTGCTGCAAAGAAGCAATATAACTCTTGTTTTATTTAGCTAGTGCAAGACTAATTATCTGTGGAAATTCAACCTGATCCAAAGATTTCATTTGAAATAAGCAGGAAGAAAGTCTGGGTTAGAAAAAGATTTCCCATGGGGACGGTGGGCCAAGTCGCTGTCCTGCTGAGTGGCAAAGCTCCAGCTGAATTCAGTTTGATGAGGGTTTGGCTTGCTGTTATGAAAACAGTTGACACTCTTTGGCTGAAATGTAGAGCTGCTTTGTACATTGCTCAGAACCTATTATACACCACCTATGAACATTTATTTCTGTAGATCTTATGATTGGCTTTATCATTCAGGAGAATGGTGAGTAGGAGAGGTAGTTAATGAATGAAGCAGACTTGTATTTAGTTGCTTTTAATGAGGATCTATTTTGAAGGTTCCTAGATATTGTAGGATACAATAAAATGTCCTCAGAAGTTTCTCTTCCTATTAGTATTGGCACAGTCTCAGCTTGGTTGAGTGCGAGCTAGTAATCTTGGTCTCGTGGGCTTCTCTCCTAAGCTGGTAATATGAAGTTCCTGCAGAAGAGGTATTTTTTGGGTGAACCTATTAACAAACATAAAACAGCACAGTGGAAAGCCACTGAAATTCCTCCAAACCTCCCTCCTGGAATTTAAACCAGCCTCTAATGAATGGAGAGTCAGATGAGGCTTTTGAGGGGGATAGGGAGCAGATTATCCCACGTGTGCTTAGTGATTCCTGTACCTTCCTCTGAAGCGTTTTGTGCTGGCTGACATCAGCCATGGGGTACTGTGCTTAACTCTGCCAAGGCCGGATTCACTACTATAATTCCTGTCCTTTTTCTGTATTTCTGGGTGAAGGAGGGGCAATTTCCCTTTCCTTCTTTTTTTTTTTTTTTCCCCTCCCCTGCATGTTCAAATAAATGATAAGATAAATGAGGGCATGCGCTTTGCTTCCTGTTATCAGGAGCATTAGCACAGCACAAACAGAAAGGGAGATTGAGAAATAGAAGGAATTAGAAAATGCACATCGAAGGCTTGGCAGTTATGCAAAGTCCCAGTTTCTTTTGTAGTCATAAACTAGCTATCAGCAGGAGAGATCAAAGCTGTCCACCCTAACAGTTAACGAGATCAATTAAACATGGTAATTAGATGTTGTTCTCAGCTGTAGGTTGGGTAGGAAACCTGCTGGTTGGATGGCAGTCTCCAGAGAGCCCGGATGACACGCCACTTAAGAGACTAGAAAAAATATCTGTCTACCTGTGGGTTAAGCACAGATTAAATGGGGTTGACTTTGCAAGTTGTTTGTATTTATATTGTACGGTGTTTTAGCTGGGCGGGGCTTCTGGCTTCAGGCTGTTGTGTCTTTTTTTTTTCTTTGTCATTTGTGAATTATGGTGTTTTAAGTTAGGTTGGCTTTATTTATTTATTTATTGGTCCCTTGTCCTTTAATCAGCATAGTACATATGAGATTTTGTTGCCCTTTGAGAATTGTGAGTAGTTAGAATAGGAATGTTTAAGGTCCTGCTGAATGTGGTTGAGCTTACCTCACGGTGCAGTCTGGAGGCAGGGTGAGGCAGTGCCAGGTAATTGCTTTGCCATAACTCCTCCTGGTAATTTCCTCATTGGAGGCACTGGTCTAAAAACTTTTTAGGTTAAGGCCTGATGATCTTCTTTTCCTTTCTCTTCCCTTCCTGCTTTTCTGAAGCAGTTTAGGCCTCCCACCCCAGGTGTGCTCTGCTGCCTCTGCATCTCCAGTCCTGCCTGCTCTGGGGGGGGGGTGTGACGGTTTCCATGTCCGCTCTGCACCTTGCCACCCATGTCATGCGTGATAAAACTGGCCTTGGGCGTCTCCCCTTCCTCAAATACAATGTTCTCTGCATGCCTGATAATTGGTAGGGTTTGGGAGGAAGGAGGTGAGGGGATGGGAGACAGAGACAGGAAAGGATGAAATTTGATGTAACTTCTGGCTATCTCATGACAACCTCTTCTCACCCCTCAGTTTCATACCCCTTGGTGTTAGCTCGAGTGTAAGGCCTTCCCAGTGGAGTTGTGGCAGTGTGGAGAGCATCGTAGTAATAGTTTTAATCCTGTCCGAGTATGTCCCTTGTTCATTTTTGATGTGTCCCTTCCAAACACATTGATGTTTTTTGCTCTGCTATAGGAGTATAAATCAAGAGCAAAACCATTTACACCATTACAGTGGTGGAAGTGAGAATATCCAGGTATTACTAGAAATTAAAAAAACGTGAAAGGATTTCACTTTAATGTATATCTATGGCTGAGGTCTTATCACTTTTGAACTTAAAGGACATTTTAATGTTTCAGTAGGTTTAATTTCCCTAATCTATATGTGAAGAGCAGCTCTTTTTTAATCTGAAATTTAGCATCCTGACAACCAGTAGATCTGTTAAATTAGTTGATTGGATGTTCCTTTTACTGTAATCAGGCTGTGGTCTGTCTAAGCAAATTTTGATTAATCAAAGATTATAATTTTTTTAATTCATTTAGCTCCTACTTTTCAGAGATTAGGACTACAACAGATGCCTCCTGAAGTAAATTGGAACTGTGGATGCTAGCTGAAGAATTGAGCCCCTTAATTTTTCTGCTAGCAATAAATACTAACGTAAATTGTAACGGAAAAACAATAAAGTAGGGTTTTCAAGCATATTGAGTAGTAGTGACAGTGGTGTGCTGCTACAGCACTGTTCCCCTAAAGTGTTGGGTTTTTGTTTTTGTTTTTTTTTCTGTTTGAATGGCCAAGTAGAAAAAGAAAGCAAGAGACTTCTCCAGAATTCTAAATGGTTATGTATTGCACTTGAATGCTCTTCTTTCTCCTTTCTCCTCCCAATTTTTTTTCCCTTTTAGTATCAAAAGGCTGGCTACAGAAGAGCTCTCATCAACTTTTAGGTGGTGGGGTAAATGTTGCTACTCATTGGCTTACATGTAGTCTTCTGTGTCTGGTTGTTACACTGGTAAGCTTTCTCAACAGCATGGGCTTGAGTAAGAAAGCAAGCTTGGTCTTTCTCCTTGCAACAAACATTTGTCTTCTGTTTTCTACTTTGGCAAGTTTTGGCTTTTGGCAACAGATGGAGTTTGCTTACGGGAAGCTCAGCGGGACCTGAGAGGGGTGCTTTGTGGGTTATCTCTAGCGGCACCTTTTGTTCCTGTTGCATGGGAGGAAAGAACTCCCAAGTGCATGGTGTTGGCTTTCCCTTCCTATTCAATATCTAGTTGATGCTGAGTAACTGAATCTGCTTGGGTGGCTTGAAAAGACAAGTGATGTTTGTCTAATGCAGTGTCTTTAAATGTTAAGAAGAAAACCTCAAAATGTTGCTAGCCACATTGTCCTTAGAGATGCTGAAAACATTTTGAATTAGAAAAAAGAAGCCAACTATCAGGAAATGGGAACAAGCTCATAGAAGACCTGTCTAAAACATTCCCTTTTTTGTTAGCTGTGGTACTTGATTTTCAAATTAGAAGAAAGGTAGCGCAAAGAAAGCTTGATTAAACAGCAAGATCTGCCTTCACCACCCTCTTAACCACCCCCCCACCCCCCTTATTCTGGACATGATGCAAATAAAATTCTTTTTTCTCAAATTTTGAATTTTTTTTTCTCCTTCCAACATATGTGCTAGACACTGAAACAGTGTTTTTTTTCAGAAGTCCCAAGAATCCAGTAATTTGTAGAAATAATCTGCAAGATTGAGATATATGTTAGTGTGCATATGAACAGTAATGCAATGAAGTATATGGTTATAGTTTCCTTTATACTATTTTGATTTGTTATTGGAAAGATGGAGGCCCTATTTTGTGAACTTTAACACTTTAGATATAAGAAAGAACTTAATAAGTTTGTTCTACATGTGTTGTAAGGGAGAAGGAGAATGAAAATACTGTAATGTTCATTATATGTCCTGGTGTGTTAGTTTAGATGCAGTTTTCTAAAACTTGTTCATTAAACTATTTCCTTGTTCTTTTAAAATAAAGGTAGGTAGGTAGTGTGTGTTTCCTCCTGCTAGCTTTTTTTTTAGAGCATGTGTGTGTGATAGAAGATTAAGAGTATTAAGGTATAAGCATATTTATCACAAAAAGCCAGTTTGCTCGGCTACATGCATGCCATAGGGAATGGGTTGGGTAGGACACAGCAGGGCAATAAGAGGGGAACAGCAGGGGTTTGTACCAGTTGTGTTTGGGAGCTTGATGGAAGCAAGGGTATGGGGAACTGGTATAGCAACTGATATCCCCGAGGTCAACACCCTTCCCCATGTCTCCCGTTGCTCCCCTTGCAGTGGGGAGCACGTGCAGTCCTGTTGGGCTGGCTGGGACAGCCCAAGACCTGTGGGAAGCAGTCCTGAGGAGGCTGAGGGGGGCCCTGACCTCATCGGGTTGCAGCTGGGCTCAGCCCCCATTGTGCAACGTGTGCCAAAATGGCTCTGCCTCCACACTTGCTGAAATCCCAAGTGGTATCATGTAGGGTTTACCTCGGCCGGGGTAGGCAAGTGGTGATCCTAACAAGGGTGGTTTAGATGTAAGTAAATCATTATTGTTCATTTGGAATTTATAGTTGCCGTTATAATTATATAATACCTATATTATAAAATGTGCAGAAATGTAATCTATAATCGTGATCTTTACATTTGGGAAAGATGGGAAAGCTGGAGAAAATGAGGTGTGGGTGAGCCAGTTCTCTTGCCCTGCTTCATCCTGGTGTTCAGCGGTAGGACAAGGCTCCTCGTCAGCTACAAGACCCCTGCACAGAGAGGACGAAGGCTGTGCTTGCTTATCCTGAAGGAAGGTGAACCCGCAGTGTTGGCCTTCATGATCACAAATTTCCTTAAAAGGTCAGAAAGCACTTATTTAGCAACAGCCACAATACAGATTAACTGTGCACTTAAGGCTCCTTGCTCCGAGAGAGTCTAGTCTTGACACATACAGGCCAAGCTAGAAGATGGCAATTTAGTTAAGTGTGGTTTAAAAAGGTCTGTGTTGAAGAACCCAAAGTTTCCCAATAGTTATGGGCTTTCTTGAGGTCTAGAGGAAGAGCAGGTAATTATAAACCCACGGAGTGTTTGCCTGGGGTGAAGAATACCACAAAAACGTAGAGCTCTTGGTGATTTTTAGTTTGTCATGTTACAAAAGCCTCTGTTTGTTCTGTGTCTGTTTCGGAGACACTGTGTCTACTTTATGGCAACAAGGACCAAAACCATCTACAGTACTTATTATCTTGCCTGCTCCCACTGGTTGCTGAGCTTGGCTTGAGTTCTGTAGTGATGTCCCTTCTGAAGAGCATGGTACGTAGTGTGGGAGGGAGTGCTCTTCAGGGCATGTTGTTTTGACACTGTTGCTCTAACAGAGCATGTTTTCCTCTCCCACTCCTTTTCCCAACTTGCAAAATACAGTAGCTTTTTCCTTACAAACAATTTTGTTACTGGGAGTAACCTTGCTGACAAATCGTGAAACTTGCTGCAGTCTGGAAATAGCTACGACTTGTAAAGAGTAGGATGAAGAGCAGGTAATTTAGCATTGTACATAGAGATAATGTGCTGCAGGTTAACACATCAAATATTTAAGTGATTTAAATGCATTGTGTAGTACAACTGGTAGAAAAATGAATTTAGGTCATGATAGACAAAAGCTTGTCTTCATTTGAGCTCCTGTCACCTTGGCATGTTTGTGCTCTATTGGTTTTGTCACTAGTTATGCCTAGCTACATACGGTATTTCTAATTTAGATTATTATTAGTGACTTATAAAATATGAATAAACTTAATCCTGAAGACAAGTGAAAGCATAGGTATATTTCTGGTAAAAGTTTTAATTTATCAGAGAGAATCTCAGAATATCTGAGTATTTAACAGAAATACCAAGTTGGAAAAATGGCAGATGGACAAAAGGCAGATCCCACAATAGCAGGCTTCAGGGTGAACTCGTAGGTAGACAATGAAGTGACCGGAGTATTTCTTGTTCACTCAGCCTGAAAGGCCTGCATGATCTCAGTTAACAGTAAAGCTCAGTCTCCTCTTACAGGGTGTTATAAAAGATACTTGAACTGTATGCTGTTAGCTGTAGTACTGTGTTTTGTTCCTCCACCTAACTCAGTGGCCATTCTTGAAACTTTTCAAGGAAAAGTTCTTGAGGCTGCTTGATCACATATTGAGAGCTTTGCAACTGAAAGGGTAGACACATTTTTTGTGGTCACTGAAATCTCAGAATCATGATGGAACCTCCTGAGATCATCTAATCCACCTCTTTACTTAGAGTAGGCTCAGCCTGAGCAGGGTGTTGAGGGCTGTGTCCTCAGGTTTTGAGTGTCTCCAAGGATGGAGTGTCCACAGCCTGCCTGAGCAACCTGTGCCGGTGTTTGACCACCCTCACAATAAAAAAGTTTTTGCTTATATTTAAATGGAGTTTCTTGTATTTCAGTTTGTGCTCATTGCCTCTTGTCAAAACATTATGAGTGGGAACACTAATACACTCTTCTCACTGGAAGATTGTCCAGAAGAGGTGCTAATTGGCATCCAAGGTGGGCAACCTGATCAAGAAAGCTGGAGTACTCTGTGGCTTTAGGTAAGTGTCTTAGCACGTTTGTCTGGGAAAGGATGGGTAAAGGAAGGTGTTAGTTAATCAAAACTGGCAGGTGAAAATCACATAATTATTTACTTGAGGACTTCTGACCTTGCAGTGCTTCTTTGGAAGAACTTTAATACTCTCAATAAAAATACCTACTGCTTCTGTTGAATGACCAGGTAATACACTTGGTATCAAAAAGATGGAAACTATTTCCAGTGAAGATAGTGAAACCTGTGTCTCACCTTACAGACACCCTTGTTGATGTCCCTTACACAGTGAAAAACATTCAGTGTTTGCAGGAGGAGTTCTGAACAACCCTTCCATGTGCTTAAGAATTTCAGTAGCAGCTTCTTTTTGAAATTTGGATAAAGATT
Source organism: Syrrhaptes paradoxus (assembly GCA_013400615.1). Taxonomy (NCBI): domain Eukaryota; kingdom Metazoa; phylum Chordata; class Aves; order Pterocliformes; family Pteroclidae; genus Syrrhaptes; species Syrrhaptes paradoxus. The sequence goes on from VZTO01012087.1 coordinate 54,672, forward strand.
CTTGGCTAGTTATTTGGAAACTGTCTAGGATCTAGGTTACATTAACACAGTACCCTTTTTTTTTGCTTGAGACAGGAGCTTTATTAAGCAGGTTAAAAAAGATACCATATAGTTCTGTTCATCTTGCTAGAGACAAGCAAGTGAACTCCAGTGGGAATTACAGCAAATGCCTTTTTCATCATCCACAGCAGCAGTTGATCAAATAAAGTAGTCCTTCAGTATCCTGAGTTGCTGCTAATTAACACATTTTCCTGTCCTTCCCTAAAGTAAGCACACTTTTAGGCTTAGTTAATTGGCAACACTTTGTACACATGATGGTGCTTTAAATGAAATTTGTGATTTAAGGGCTAAATAAAAGCTAATGGAGAAAAATAACTTATTTTAAAATGTTTTTGTTAGACTCCTGGATTATCTGTTATTTTACATAACCTATTACTTATATGCACAGATGACAAACTATTATTATGCATTCATTTTTTTCCAATGAGAGTTCATAAACTCTTGTTAAAGTGTCCCAATTCACATGGAGGAAGCCAAACTGGCATTCGTTAAAGCTATATTTAAAGCTCTTGGCAGGACTTTTCCCATATGAAAGAAGTTGTGTGTAAGCTCTGGGAATAAAACTTTTAAAAACTTTTGAGATGACAATTCTAAAGACTACCAGATCATCCTAAAATTAAGAGATTTAAATACTAGGTCACAGCTTTGTGTCAGAGTTCTCGTCTTACACCATCTTTGTTTTGTACATGTAAATTGATTTTTGTTACAGCACCTCTGGGAAATATCCATTGGATAAGCTTGTAATCTCAGGTATTTGGCACCTCTGTTGCTTTCTGCTGTGGAACCTTGCAAAAATGGGGNCACCCCCCCCAACGAAACAAAAAAGCCCCCAGCAGATGAAAACAACTGATTGACTGTCCAAACTGTAAGAAAACCAAAGAAGCAAAGGCATTGTATCCTAAATGCATATATTCTGATTTTATTTTTCTAATCTGTGTCATTAATAGTGTAGATCAAGAACCTAAGCCACAGTCATTTTTAAATTGATTATATTCCTTGGTATAATTTTTTTTTTAATATAAGTAGATTGTGTAGCTCAAAACGTTTTTGCCTGTTTCTTGTTTAAGGTCAAGAAGACACAGAGGGGTGAAAGTCTGGGTTGACTTACAATTTGCATTTTCCAACATCAGTTTTGACCTTGAGTTGCTAAGTAAGAACTTGGAACAAAAGAGCTTTACAGAAGTGGTTGATGGATGGGTTGTAATATTGATGTTTCCCTCCCCCATGCTCACATCCTCAGAGCTCAGTCCCTCCTCAGACTGAAACGCTGTCTTTGTAGGGAAGAGCCCGCTTGCTTCAGGAGTTAAATATGCTGAGGCTGGCACTTTGTGAGAGTGTTTATAATAGTGAACATGTAGGAGAGAGAAAAAGTGAAAAGTGTGTAGGTAAGTTTTGGGTTTTTTCTTCTTTTTCTTTTGGGGGGAGGATATCCCCCAATGTTTCCTGACTAGGTAGTTATTTTAGATCAACATTTTGCCTGTCTATTGATTAGGAAATGCTATTATATTCCTTTTATCCTCTCTCTGCAAACAGCTTGCTTTGTGTGTGGATTGTGNCATGTAAATTGATTTTTTTTACAGCACCTCTGGGAAATATCCATTGGATAAGCTTGTAATCTCAGGTATTTGGCACCTCTGTTGCTTTCTGCTGTGGAACCTTGCAAAAATGGGGTTCACTGAAAAGTCTGTCCTTAAGTATTTGAGCATAATGAATGATTCCCCCACCCCCATTTGTATTTCTAAGGAGAACAGTTACAGCCTGTTGAATACATCCTATTATTTCTGCTGCAATGAAACCCTTGCTTTTTATTTGTAATACCTACTATTTTTCTTCTTTGTTGAGGCTGCCCACATCTGATCCAGGACTTCTTAAAGCCAGAGGCTAATAGAGATGTGTTCCTTTGTTTTTTAGCAGAGAGGAAAAGATTTGGTGGGTTTGTTTGGGGTTTCTTTAACCAGTTAGTTTTCCCTGTGTTTTTTTCAATCAAACCTTGTGTGTGTCTCTTTCTCTAAAAAAAAAAAACAAAACNAGTTGCTAAGTAAGAACTTGGAACAAAAGAGCTTTACAGAAGTGGTTGATGGATGGGTTGTAATATTGATGTTTCCCTCCCCCATGCTCACATCCTCAGAGCTCAGTCCCTCCTCAGACTGAAACGCTGTCTTTGTAGGGAAGAGCCCGCTTGCTTCAGGAGTTAAATATGCTGAGGCTGGCACTTTGTGAGAGTGTTTATAATAGTGAACATGTAGGAGAGAGAAAAAGTGAAAAGTGTGTAGGTAAGTTTTGGGTTTTTTCTTCTTTTTCTTTTGGGGGGAGGATATCCCCCAATGTTTCCTGACTAGGTAGTTATTTTAGATCAACATTTTGCCTGTCTATTGATTAGGAAATGCTATTATATTCCTTTTATCCTCTCTCTGCAAACAGCTTGCTTTGTGTGTGGATTGTGGTACATTTTCTTAAATTACTTTTAAAAAAAAATATTTTTAAACGCTATCTCCCTCCAGCTTTTTCCTCATTTATTTCAGTAGCTCTAGCTATCGTAGGCTCATGTTTTGGCAAAATTGCTGAGATTGCCCCTCATTCTTTTTCACTGAAATGCCATAAAAACAGAGAGGGGTTGTTCTGGGAGGAGGGGGAATTACCAGCAGCCTGAACATGACCTCTTGTGCGAATGCTCTGGAAGCCAGATTTTGCAATATTGAAATTTGAAAATAGAGTTCATCCTAACTAAAGATTGCCCTTGAGTTTTTAATCAAGCTTTATTAATATTCAGTAATGAGCATGGTGTAAGAGCAGGACTGCTGTAGAGCGGCAGTGGGGCAAGTGGTGCTGTGCTGGGTTGGTGCTGTGGCTCAAGTGTCACTTGTTTTGCTGGAGGAAATTTTAGGAAAAAAAACCCAAATGAATGTAAAAAATCAGCAAAAGTTAAAAATGCTGTGGATGAAATCCTGTGAGTACTAGCGGTGCTGAAGAATTGTCAGCATCCCTCTGACCTCTGATAATGACCAGCACTCTTGTAGTGTGAGCCTGCAAGATCTCCTCTAATATGATTTAAGGCTTGTCTGAATGTTAGAGATCTTCCTCTGCAAGTCTTGAAGAGACAGATGTTGATTTTGGGAACTAGAATACTGAATTTGTGGGTGCAGAAGAATGGACAGATGCAGAAAGAACTGGGAAACCTCTGTATGAAAATACTACCACCACAAAAAAAAAAAGACCAACATCCCTTCTTTGAAGGCTGATGTTTCAAAGTGAGCCACAGTGTAGATGTGGCCGTCGTGATATGGCCATAGCTCTAGCTAAAAGACATTCTCGCTCATAGATGTCAAAAGGGCTTTGAGGATGACAGAATTACCATCTTACAGTTAAGACAAAGAAAATTCAGAAAGGTCGAGTGGCATGTCCAAGTAAGCTAGTATGAGAGCCTGCATCTTGATCCTGGTGAAACAGGATATCCCAATGGATAAAGCTGCTTTCCACTTCATAGGCTGCGCAAGCTTGATCTGTCTGGAATTGGCCTGCCTTCTGTTGAACTTCACTTTGATGAGTTTGGCTTTGATGAATAGAGCATCAGTGGCCAAACCTACCCACCAGATCTGAGGAGGAAGGGAGTAGGAGTGCCTCGTATTTTGCAGACTTGGGCTGATTTTGATGATTAAGATGACTTTAAAGATAAAGAAAAATAGTTATGTTATTCCCTGTAATATTCCATAGACATTTAAATACAAGGCATTGCTTTTCACCTCAGCATTGCATTAAAATAGTATTTATATTAACATGAAAACATTTCATTTTGGTGGACTAGGAAATTGGCCACAAAAGTGCCTTCTCTAATGATCAATATTGCAATGGCCCAAAGGTGTCTTGGATTTCCCGTTCGCGTGCTTGGCTGCATGCGTGCCCAGAGATGCTCTCTGCAGCACCATGGTTCATGCTTGTTCCTTCAAATCTGACTTGCTCTGGCAGCCCTCTTGATGTTCTGCTGGTTAATGCCTGGGCTGAAATCTTTGCTTCTGCTTCAACCATCCTGAAAAGCCTTCCTCAAAAATCCCTGCTTTGATTAATTCTAAGAACCCCTTGCAAGCAAGTCGAAGAATGGTTTTACCGTGTAAATTGGTAAAGGATTATAACGTACATGTACATACTGAAATTCCTTTGTGAGGTATGTCTGAGGATTTCTGTTGAAAGGGTCAAATGCCTTTTGACTTTGGTTAAGTAAATTTCGCAAAAGATGTATATGTGATATCCCCAGTGATTAATTGCTCTCAAATACTGATCCCAGCTGAGTTACGTAACATGAATCTCTGAAGGATTCCCAATAAAAAGTTTGTGAATGGTCGATGTAAATGTATGCAGTGGCTTTTGAAATTTTAGATGTGAAAAGTGCTAATGGGAAAAATATTTTACATAACTCCTAAGATAAAGAGAGGGTCTAGAATGTTTTATGGCCTTGTGTTTAACTCCCAGTGATTTAAAAGTTTGAGGCTTTGCTATAAACTGTTCCTTATGCTTCTGGCAGAACAGAAGTTGAGTGTATTCCAGAGAAATTAGACTAAGGCTGAGAAGTGAAAAATACCAAATGGAAAGGTGTGTGCCTAATTCCAACTGCTGCATGTGAAAATCTGCAATATTATACTTCAGATTGTGTGATAGGGTGCTCTTTCTGACTACTGCAATAAGGATATTTTTTTTTGGCAGCAGGATGATTAACATTTTTTCTTGGTTACGTGAGTCTTAAATTTTTCAGAGTGCTTTTGCTAGCAACCTACAAATTGGAAATGGACAGACACTGAACTGAACACGTGAAAGTTTTCAGCGTGTATAGAAAAATAAATTTCAAGGTCCATGATACCTGTACCTATACCTGAAGATTGCAGAAAAAGTTAGGAGTTTTCTCTGGGTTTGGTTGAAAATGGAATTTTCAAGGGTGTAGTCTTTCTGAGGCGGTTGGAGGCAGGAGGGGTGACCTCTTGTGCCGGAGTGCCTAGATCACTGTTGCCTTGGGAGCCCTGTGCCTGCTGTGTGCAGGGAATGGGTGCAATGAACAGTTTCTCTACTTTGGTGTAAAGGAAGTATAGTAAAACATCTGTTGTGGTAAAGAATTATCTTGCCTTGCTTGCACTCGCTACTACCTCAAAACCAGCTTTCAATGCCGAGGCTGCCGGCACACTCACATTTCTCCGTATGATGGGCATGACCATTGTTGTGTTCCCTTGTGTTGGGATTTGTCCGTCACCTGCCGATCAACTTCTTGAGTGGTATCATGCCATCTGTGTTTTCAGCTTACAGCAGTTCCCCTCACTGTCCCCCCAGGAAGTGGCAGTCCAGACAGACTTGTCTAGTAGGCTACTGGTGGGACCACTTTTGCTCCAGTTACAGACTGGTTTCTTCTTGGATGCTGGGAATATCTTGGTGTTGGCACAAATAAAAATAAAATCAGACCTAATCTGTTTGTGCTTAGCAAACTAACATGACCAGTATTAAGCACAGCTGATTTATTTGCTAGTATTTATTTTAGATTAATGCATTATTTTGCATTATGCATCATATAGAGGACCATAGCACAGACCTTGAGATAAAGGAATGCCGTAGTAACGGGGTATGAATAATTACTAAAAATAAAAAGAAGATAATTTTTGCTAATGTAAGAAGGTAGTGCAACATTTTTATGTGTTCTATGTTGCTTTTTAAAAGATGCCTACATCTGCATTCCATCACGCAAGGCAGTGCTGCCCTTTCTGTTGTAGGGGAAGATGGATCTTTTGAAATGCTTCAGCTGGTGGCCAGTAGCTTCTTGCTCTAGTGTTTTACTTAGTCCATAGTTGGTCTGTATTAGAACCTGATGATTGGATATGCAGGAGAGTACTGAGAAGCAAGGAAGAAAATGCACCGTCATTGAAGCAATGGAGTAGTAATGGTTCCATCAGCCTCGAGCTCCAACATTTTGAAAAAGTATCTGATTCTAAAATAAATGTACACATGCAGATTTACTGAGAATTAACACAAAGTGTGAAATGAAAAGACTCTCTGTAACCCCTCCCAAAGGATATAATAAACACTGAAGTTTTTAAATATAAGGCTTCATATTTTGTTTAAGTGATTTTGAGTAAAGTGTCCTGAACTATTGTTAACTCTGTAGAGCAGTTAGTGGTATGAGTGTGTTTTCAGGATTTTTGTTCAGCTTATGGGTTGATAGTCCACTCTTTGGAGGAAAAAAAAAATCCCTGTCTGTTTATAAATGCATTAATCTAAAATAGATTTTTTTTTAAATTAAATGCCATCATATAGCAATTTATTGTCTTAAGATCAGATTTATAGTGGTGATGTTTTAGGGTTTCTTTTTTTAAAAGCTCTTCTCACAGTCCTTAAAATAAAGCATGCCATATTCTATCCCAACCCCTACCTCTCCTGAAAGAAAATATTTTTAAAACATTATTTTTAGCTCAACAGTAATTCAGAAATTACAAGTTGAGTTTTATTAACCTCCTTCCCAGCCTGCTTCTACCTATAAGCATGTGTGGTCTGATCTCCTATATGCAGTCATTATTGCCAGCTGAAATCTGTTCTGGATAATGCAATTCCCCAAAGTAATGCTTTTTTCTTTCTGAAATAGTGAATGTCTCAGCACCGTGTGTTTATGACAACAGTGATATTTTCAGCCATACTGGTGTTACTCTAATTTACACGCATGGAATGACATTCTTCATTTGTAATCTTGGTCTTATTCTTGCAATAATTAAAGTTCAGCTGGATAATTATGAAGACTAGTCAAGCTTGGCTTTACTTAATGTATTGTTTGCTTGTGTTTATGGTTGCAGCTTATGTTTTTGACAACCAAACCCTGAAGTGGAAATGGCAAACAAGCACCAATGGGCATATTTCTAAGGCTAGCTAAGCAACAATGAAAACTGTGACAGTTACCCAGTAGTGGGAGTAGCAACTAAGCTAGGTTAGAGTTATTTGAAGCCATACATTGTGTTCATTCATATGTGGCAGTTCCTCCATATTCTGCATGTAGTTCTGTTCATTTACTTACGCTGTAGGAAATAAACCACATTTTGAAGATCAGCAGAGCTTCAGAAGTTATTCACTCACAAGCATTATTTACAATAGAAAAAGTGCAAGTTTTTATGAATAAATTGTAATGAATCTGTGTAATATATATATCTCAGTGGTCAATATCAATGTCTAGTATTGATTTTTTTTTTCACCAGCTTTACTAAATGTAGTGAATATTCTCAAGCCTTTGGCAAAGTTAGTATTGTAAGTATCTGCAGTTCTTAAATCCTGGAGATGACCCCTGAAAAACCTGAGTGGTCCCGATTGGTTTTATCTCAACACTTCCAAGTCCTGCTCGATATGTACCACTGTGTCCCATTTTACAGGGGGGAATGGGGGCGGAGGTTGGCTTGCTCATTCCCTTCCCTCACTTACGGGATGAGGAGTGTACAGCTCATCTGACTGTAACTGGAAACAACTGCTGAACTTTCTTCTGTTAATTACCCATTCATTGAGGACTGCACTGCTGTAGCATCTGTTAGTCATTATATCTTGTTTAAAAAGAAGCCAGCAGGAAAAATATAGGAGGGAGAAAACCAGTGAGGTATCAGTTTAGAGCACAGAATTGATAACAAATGTGCTATTTCTGGCTTCTTTGCTGCCATGGAAGCCTTGTACCTTCATACAAATAATATAAATGTCTTTCATCACCTGTTAAATGAAGTCTGTGCCTGCTGCTTGCAGGTGCTATGATTATTTTTAGTTTATGCATGTATCAGTAGAAAGCTTTGAAAATTCTTGGTTTTGTTTTTTCTTTCCTCTGCCTGTGATGCTGTATTTCTTTGTTGTTTCGCCTTTTTTTTTTCTTTTTTTTTTGTGTTTTTTTTTTTTTTTTTCTCTTTTTTTTTTTTTTTTTTTCCTCCCCCCTGCCTCAGTTGTTATCAAGTTTTTCTCTAGAAGACTTTTCACTTCACTTTCTAAAGCATGGCAGCACAGGGAGCCCAGAGAGGCTCCTGTGATGCAGAAGTTGGAGCCTGCAGTGCGAGGCTGCGGGAGGTAGTGCCAACTGCTCTCAGGTCCAAGCTTGAGAGTTGTCACTATCCTGGTGTGAGCAGTTCCTCTTGAGCTGCCTGCAAGGATCTAACAAAATAATGATATTGAGTTGGGATTTTTAGAACAGTAACAAAGAGGATTTGTGCAATGAGTATGGGAGGGGTTTATATTTTAACTCTTACTGTTTTTGGCCTAAAATATAAGGGATGTCATTGTTGCGTGTTCCAAAACAGAATCATTGTTTCGCACCCTTATTTATGAACAGGTCTTCCCTGTCTGATATGGTGTGATAGAGCCATGTACAGTGTGTGTGCTTTACTGTTGGAATGGTGCTCTGCGTAAAGCTACAGTGCACTTCATTTTTGCTTCAAACTGGCTTCGATGTCTTTTCAGTAAGTTTTATCTGCTGGAGCATCTAAGCCATGCCCTGGTATAACCTGTCCAACCATACCTAGTACACCAGAAGAGCTTGGTGTGATATGTGTGGGGGAAGTAGCAGGAATAAGGCACCACTGAAATGTTCCAGACCTCTTCCAGATACATTTTGACCCCCAAGAGAAGGTAGAAGAACGTGAATGTCCACTTTGATAGTGGTAGCAGCTGATGGATGGCCTCAGCCTCCCACACTGGGTGACACCTGATCTGTGTAACTGCAGGTTGCTGCCACCCGTTGTCCTTTCCTCCTGCTTTTGCTGCAGGCTCTTTGGGCCAGATTCAGCGAAGGTACAGTATTAGTTCAACCTACTCATCCAAGGGGAAACTTTCTGGCAGAAGAGACAACGCACAGTTTTACTAGATTAGGAGTAATGTCCATGCTGGAGGTGTGATGGTACTTTGGCAGTGCCCATCTCAACAGCTTCTGCCCACTCTGCAGTGTGCTAGCTCAGCACCAAAGTGATAACAGAAATGAGACAAGTTGAGATAACTGTGAAGAGGTAAAAGAACCTGGTAGGAGATCTTTATCTGACATTTGCTTATTATAAAACCATATACGAGTAACCACATCCTTAGAAGGTTGCTGGGCCCAGGAGTCTGGACTTGCTGTCCAATAACTTACCTTGTGACCTAACCCTGAATGCCTGAACTCAGTTGATACCTCCCACCTTGTTTGGTTGTTTTTAAAAAATTCTTTAAGGACAACAACAGGTCATTTTCATTAAGTGTTCCCTTCAGACTGAAGGCAGGCAAGACTGCATGAGCTGTAGTCACTGGGCTGGTGTGAAATAGCAGCACCTTCTATGCCTGCTGCTGAAGTGAAGGTCATGGAACCAGAAAGGAAAAAAACAGGGAAAGAAGCCTCTTAGGATTTGTAGCCTGGGAGGTAGAGCACTTGGCTGGTTTGGATTAATGTGTGTTTTGGTCTACATGCTGGGATTTTTTTTCTGCTTTGGTCCAGTGATTTTTTTCATATCTTTTATTAATAATACAACAATTATTAATAAAAAATTCTGTGTGTTCAATTCTGGGTTCTCACTCCTGTGTCATTTATAAATCTAATTCTTTTACCTAGATCACCAAGTATTTTTGGCATGTCAAAATGGAATACTTTGCTTCCTATATTTCTCTAGAGTATACCTCCCCACTCTCTCACCGTCTCTTGTCTTTGTCTGTAGGGACTGGAATTTTCACTTAGCTGAAATTCCTGTTTCTCTCACACATCTTGAGTATTCATTAGTTTCACCTATTGAAATTGATGCCAGACCTGTGTGGCTTGATCTACTGCTGTAATTAAATGCAAATTAAACCAGTTTTGCTCAACATTAGTCTGCATTGCAACTCACTAATTGAAAATGCTTAATGTCTTGAAAAACCTGAGTCACTGAACTTCACAGCCTGGTACACCAGTCTGTGACTTACATTGCAGTGGCAGAAAGCAGCTGCTTTGGAGTTCAGAGCACAGCAGATGCCTCTCAGATACTAAATAAGTAGAAGACAGGATATTACCCCTTCCTGTTTGCAGCTGCTTTAATAGGAATTGAAAAAGTTTTTTTAGACAGTTATTCACAAATGGTGGGTTTAATTCATCCAGAAACTAGTGCTAATGTCCAAACAGGCAGGTCTGTGCTTGTTGGTTTTTTGATCTGTTCTGCTTTGCTGGAAACTCGTTGCTTTTCAGCTGCTGTGTGATCCCACTTCCCCAGGAGCTGGGGTGGGAGGACTGCTGCTCCTCTGTGTTCAGCCTTGCCTGGCTCTTCCTACATTAATTCATGTCTCATCTCCTTTCGGATTAGAATCTAGTTTCCTCTTCCTGCTTGACCTCTCTCCCCCTTGCACATCTCTACTCTGTTTTCATTTGTTCTGTATGTTTGCCTTTAGTACTGATGCTTCCCAAAAAGCTCGCCTGTTCAGGACGCATTAGGGTTGTAACAAGTATGCCCCTTAATATTAGCCCTCTTCTATGTAAGGTGCACATGGGGCCTGATTTTGAAATTCCCCTTGGGGTGGGGAGGTTGTTATTGCTCAGCACACTTTCCCTTTACTATGTTTGTCAGCATGGCTATATATCCAGTTTAGCTTGGAACACTGTATATGGTAACACTAGACACGCTGGTAGGAGTAGGCATATTGGTGGGTAGCTGTTGACTGCCCAGTATGCAATTATTGCTTAATTGCTTTTCATTAGAGTTGTTTTTTCAAACTGGTTCCACCTCTATGCATGTGTTCATTTCTCAGGCTAGTCATTAGCAGCTTGGGAAACTGTCTTAAGATTGTGAAGCTGGTGCCACTCCACAGGCTGTATGTATGTCTGGAATGTTTTGGGTTGTGATCACTTTTTGGTTCTGCACTCATACGTAAGGCTTTGACCCTTAGTGATCCGTGCTGGATGTGAACCAGTGCTCTANAACTCTGTCTCCTCACAAGAAGATGACCTTTCTCAAAATCAACCCCAAATCACAATCCAAACACTGTACAGAGTTTTTACTTTGGTTTCAGTGTCATGACTAGAAAACCGTTTATTCAAAGGAAATGTTTAAAATTCATGGCAGTTCTTTTCCTTGTCCCCAGTGCTTGGCCTAACATTGATACTGAGAAACAACAATCTGAGCACTCAGGAATGTAGTTTGACTCAGGATTTCTTGGATTTTAGCATGGCATGGACTTCTTTTTTTTGGTACCAGCTTCATGGAAAGGACAGTAAAGCTTTTTGCATCTACTGAACAAATGTGAATTTACTGTGCCTGTCCATTCTGTAATTGTAGTCACAATACCAGTGAGTGAAATGGTCAAATATTGCGTCCACAAGAGTTGAGGTGACTGGCTAGGTTGCAGTACAGTGGCTTTGACCCTTAGTGATCCATGCTGGATGTGAACCAGTGCTCTAATACTTACATGTTGGTCAAATTGCTCATGCTCTTTGTTTTTTGTGAAATGCATTTGTTGGTTGCCTGTGAGCACTACCACAGAAGGATGGCTGTTAGAGGTTTCTCAGTGATATTTTGTCTGTTAATATATAAGTAGAGTCTTACGTATGTGAGTGCAGAACCAAAAACATCAAGAGAGAGCTCTGGTTTTGGGACTCAGACTTTTCTTTTAACCTTGCTTTCTGTTGTTGTGCTTTTAACCCTCTCTGTAGCTTTTTCTGAATACAACAGAAGTAAAAATTATGGACATTTTGTAAGCAGCAGAGAAGCATGCCGTTGAAAGCCATTTTAAGCTTGCATCTACAGTGTTGTCCAGTTGGTTGAGCGCTGGAGTAGACTCACAAGGCTTGAACTCCTAATTCCAGCTCTACCATTAATCCCCGACAAAAACAGGGATAAACTCTTCCTGTGTCCCTATATTTACTAGGAGGTCTAATTCAAGTGAGCTAATAGGAAGTATTGAACAATCCAGTGAAGAGTGCATTTCTTCAGTTCTTCCTGTTGAAATCAAGGCTTCTCTCCAGTTCCTGTTTTAGTCTTGTTACCATTAATAATCCCTCCTGAGCCGGTGCTATGACTTGCATTTCTGTGCTCCATCTGAAGACGAAGCTGGGAGGAGGAGGAGGAGTTTGGTGCATCCTCTGCTGGGGCAGTTTCCCGCCTTGCACTTCCCTTTGCCTGCCTGAGAGCAAGAGTTAAACCGTGGCAAGGGGGGTGGTGGGGGAGGACAGGGGCCACCCTTTTAATCCGAAGTGCTGAATTCAGCTCAGCTTGGGGCTTCAGCTGCTTCTCTTGCTGCTACATACCTCCTCATGCTCCAAATCAGAGTTTTAAGTATGGTACTGCAGAAGAAATAGTAAAGCAGAAGCCCACATCTTACTTATGGACGTGCAGGCAGCACTCCTCTGTGCTTAAACCGTGCAGGCAGGGAGTCCTGGCAGGAGTGTGGGCAGAGGGGTCCCACGGAGCCGGGAGCAGCGGGAAGTCTGAAGGGAAGGAGGTGCTGAGTGGCAAGAGGAGATAAGCGTCAACGAAGAGGAGGCCAGGCCAGCACTGGGATGCGTGAGAGTGCTAGAGGAAGGAGATGATAAAAGAAGGGGTCAGATTTAAGTAGCAAGAGTGAGAGAAGGAAGAGGAGAGTATTTTTGTTTGTTTGTTTGTTTTTAAACAAACAAGTGGAAAATGTGTTATGGGATGGCTTTGTGGAGAGAGGCGAACCAAAGCTTGGAGCTTGGTTCAGACTGTGTGGGTGCATCAGCTATTGTGCTTGTAAACACGGGAATTCGTGCCTGTGTTCCTCTGTACAAAACCTAACACTTGCAGAGAATACTGCAGAGATTTCTGGTTTAGGCTTTGTAATGTGCCCTTTCAGAAAAAGCAAATGTTCTGTGGTACACAGGCATGTCTCCTGCTACCAGAGGGTTTCTCTGCTGCCCTCTGAGTTCCTTGTCGTGCCTGAGGTTGGATAAGATCTTGCAGAAGAAAGTAAAAGTATAATCCGTTAGGGATTAAATGTTTGCTTCCTGACCCTTCTGAAGGACTGCTGAACTTCGAAAGATTGTAATATAATTACGATTATCTTAGCATGACCAATCTTGCTCATTGCCCTTTCCCAGTAACAGTCACTGTATGTTTTGAGAGGAATAGCCATGTATTTTTTTCAAGATTTGCATACTCATACTGAAGTATATCTCCATCATTTATCAACAGTCCTGGCTAACAGGGGAGGTCCCAGAAGACTGGAAACTTGCCAGTGTGACACCCATCTACAAGAAGGGCCGTAAGGAGGACCCGGGGAACTACAGGCTGTCAGCCTGACCTCGGTACCGGGGAAGATTATGGAACAGCTCATCTTGAGTGTGCTCACATGGCATGTACAGGACACCCAGGGGATCAAGCCCAGCCAGCA
>VZTO01012087.1:68771-144815 GCA_013400615.1 Syrrhaptes paradoxus
CAGGGGAGGTTTAGGCTGGATATTAGAAAAAATTTCTTCACTGAAAGAGTGATCAGGCATTGGAACAGGCTGCCCAGGGAAGTGGTGGAGTCACCATCCCTGGAGGTGTTCAAGAACCGTGTAGATGTGGTGCTTAGGGACATGGTTTAGTGAGTTAGGTGGTGTTGGGTTGGGCTTGATTATCCTGGAGGTCTTTTCCAACCTTAATGATTCTATGATTCTGTATGTTCAGTCTCTTCTACAAAGTGATGAAGTGAGAATAGGGGAAAAAAAAGACAATCCCAGCCCTCTCCAGTACAGTGTCTGTGGAAATATCATCCATCTTGTCTTTGCTCAAAGGTGTTTTCTCCACTTCCAGCTGCTGCAAGAAATGCAATAACTCCATAAAATCATAATAGGCGATCTCAGAGGAGGTCAAATATAGAAATTGTACTTAACTGTATAACAAGAGTCCACTTAAAAGATCAGAGAAATAGACCTCAGCCACAAATAATATAATGCTGCAGGAGTAATAATACACTATATTCTGGGATTTTTCTTTTATGTTCTTCGCTATGCACCGTCCCCTGTAGTTTGGTTTTGGGCATCAACCCTGTGTGGCTCCAGATGAAGCATGTTCAGAGGGAGAACAGTGGTTTTTACCACGAGATTTCGACAGGGCATGCTTGAAAAGAACACAAGGATTCCTCATCTCTCATGTCAAAAGCTCTGGTTGGGCAAAACTGATTTGAGATCAGCTCTCATCAAGGAAACCCAGAAAAAGTCAATTTTAATTTGTATAATTCAGTTTAATTAACTACGATCGATGGAAACTTTTCTAATAAAAAATAAACTAATTACTGGATATTTTTGCAGTCATTGGGCTAATATCAGATGTGTTAAGAAATACAGCAAACTCATGGATAAAGATCTAACAATTAAAGTTAGGTACTGTCATAATGTCTTCAAGTATCTCAAGTATGAGATCATGTGAACTGTGTTTGTGTGGTACGGATGAGCATGTCTGACCGCAGTGGTGTTAAGGGCAGGAGATTCAGGTTTGGATAACATAGAAAGTGAATGGCTGAGGAAAACACAGAATCCAGTGCCATGAGTCCTGGTTTTATATTTTATTCGTAGGTCTACTGACTTTCTACCATGGATCTGTAGCCTTGGTGTCTATTGTAAGAAGCAGCTTTGCATAATGCATGGTTCCTTTTGAAATATACTTGAAATACTTCTTAAGGGCCCTGTGCTTTGTCTCGGGGAATTGTAAAGAAGGTTTAAGAGCTGCAGAATATCTGGTTTCAGAGTCTTTCCTCCTATACTGAAAAGAATGTTTCTGTATAGTAACTGTGTAGGCAGAGAGTGGTGGAGGAGATCTGTTGTGCCTACAGCGGGGAGGCAGGTTGAAAGCTGAGAAGCTGCTGTGTGACAGCGAGGGCTTCCCTGGTTGCTCTCAAATTGCCTGCATTTATTTACTTACCTTGCTTTTTGCTCGCAGCCTGACAGTAATGAATTTTGGTAATTCACAGTGGGGAAATTTGACTGCCAAAGGAATTGAGTGTTGTGCATGATGGGATTTGAACCCTGTGTATGATACTGCATTTCACAAGAGTTGTCTCCTTGCAAATGTGCTTGTGTGTTCATTCTGTTGGGAGTGGAAAGCGCTCTTGCAGCTCTGCCAGGGAGGGGAGAAGGAGGGAGAGGCAGATGTCCAGAAAATGGTAAGTTCTTGCCTGAATGTAAATGCTGTTTTCTGCTGTGAACTTTTGTACATGCAGCACTCTTGGATTCAGCTTTACCAGTGGGAGCAATCAGCTGCTGGTCAAGCTCTGTATTCATGAGAGCCAGGAGCAAATTTCTGGGGGAAGAGCTACAAAAGTAAGGGAAACAAATGCACATTAGAAACAGATTAGGTTCTTGAATCTTAGTAAATTGAAAAAAGGATAACTTTAGCTTCAAAAAGCCTTTTGGAGATGAGCTAGTATTTTTTTGCAAACTGGAATGACCTTTCCTAAATTGCTGCTCAGTGTGAGAACAGAGTTAAAACAGGAGATTAAAATTGAGCAGACTTCATATTCCTGTCTGCAAATCAGCTAACAGCTGACACTTTCCAACTTTGGTGGGAAGACAGTACAAGAGTAGTGTTGAGAAGACCCCAGAACAAATCAAGCACATATGAGCCAAAGAATCATCAAAATAATCTTGAATTTAGAATTGTGGTGGTGAGCAGCATGGGCATGGCATGTGAAGTACTTAGGGTTTTTTTTTCAAGTTCAATTGAACCTTTGATTTATGATGAGATGGTTTTTGAAACGCTGACATTATCAAGGATTGGCACTACAAGCCAGTCAGTTGTATAATGTAGATTGGGAAATGCTGAACAAAGTGGACGATAACTGTATTTTTTTTGAAAAGTGTCTCTAAATTCATCCCGTTGGTGAAATTCTGTATCTCTTTCAGTTGGTGTTTCGGGTTTACCAACTGAAAATCTCTGTGGCTTGACTGGTTACAAATGTTTTCATGCAAGCACATTAGCTTTTAAGTTGGTACATAAGCTGCTTTTTTTTTAAAGAAAGTGAATAAGCTTGTAAAATAGTGTGTTGGAAACAAAAAAAAGTCTTTTTTTTCATATAGACAGATCTGATTCNAATTATTTTTATTATAAAAATGAAAGATGCTATACATGTTACCTGATTATAAATGAGATAAAATTATATTTTTTTTTTTCTGGCTGAAATTTGGATGGTAACTTATTTTTTGTGATTTTGAGTACTTCCTAACGTGGAAATTTGTGTCTACCTACTGCAAGTCTCCTTCATCTAGATAACTAAACCATGTATTAGAGTCAGATGTATTTATACAATTTCAAATACTGTTAAGATGACTAGACACGTTTTCCTCTATTTTTCTCTTCATTTTTATTTTATTTTAATGAGCCCAGCCATCAGTGAATTGGGCTCTTGCTGTTGCTTCTCAGCCTTCAGTGTTTCACACACTTCTTGTAACTCTTTGCCTTCCCTTTCGTCCCTGTTGCTGGAGTGGCTGGCAGTGAGCAGCCACATCTTTTCTTCTGTACAGCTCCCAACTGGCACCATTCTGTGACAGAGAAAGCAATCTTCTCAAGAGACGAGGAAACCACAGAGGGCATGGAAATATGGAAAAGGCATTTTAAAAATTTTTGTTCCTTTCAGGGGTTTTTGAAATGCACTGCTTGTTGGCAAGACTTTGCTCTGCTGTGTTGGACAGCAGGGAAACCCATATCCCAGGCAGGGTACCTGCCTGCATCCCAGGCGATGTACCGCAGGTGTGATCTTAGGTACACAATGTATTTTGTCAAACACAGCAATGTGACAGGTAGCTCACCTTTTCCTACTGCTTGGGACAAGGTAGAAGATGAGCAATTTAGTCCTGACCTTCTCTTAGTCATAAGGGAATTCAAAACCACCATGCTACATGGATACAGTTGATAGTATTGTGAACGGTTCTTTAAGGCTACAATATCATCTTTTTTCTCCAATTTTTTTTTGAGACAATAAATGTTATACTGCTAAATTTGATTTTCACTGAGACTGATGAAAGGCTTTTTGATTTAACTACGTATCCTATAAACTCTACCCCACACATGGAAGATATTGGTGATATTTAACAGTAATCAACCATTCAAGTTGTATCTTTGTTGAACCTGCAAGGGCTTTGCTTTTTTGCAGCATTCTTCTGCTTTGTAAGTAACAGTTGTCGTGTCTTTTTCCAGGGATATAATGTCTGATGTTTAATTGTTTCCTTTTCATAACATATTATTAGGTAAGATTTCTGATCTCCAGTGCAGCCTTACGTATTTTATTGTCTTTACAGGTAATTCTCAAAAGCTTTCCTTTTATTTTGCCTGTGTTATGCAGCTGTGAAAGGGCTTCCTTTAGCTAAGCATACCTTGCATTAACCATTCCCTGTGTATATCATTACTACATATTTATAGTTCTTGAGTTAAGCTAGCTCGAATGTGAGTTGGGCACATGGTGGAATTTTCCCGTCTATTCTGGAAAAGCTTTGCATGGTAATAAGCACTGCAGTTAGCTGAAGTGTTCTTATTTCTTATGGAAACCTGCTTTCTCTGGACCCCTGAGGAACTGTGGGAGGGCAATGTGGTTGCCGTGGTTTGTGTCTACCTGTGCATTATCGTATATCCTTGTAGGAATCATCCAGAATAATTTCAGAAAACTGCTGTACTGTCTTTTGTGTTTATATTTTTAATCTGTATAACTGCCCGAGAATCCTAGGCAGTAATAAAAACACAGGGGCCTATCTGTTGGCTTTGCAACCTGTTGACTTCACTGGGCAGGCATTTGTTTTCTTAAAATATATAGAGATATACTCTTCCAGTTCCTGATTCATATCAGAAACAATTTATTGTGCTGAGAGTTTCTTATTTAACTTCTTTTTGAGTTTTGTATTGCATAAAAGCATCGAAGTATAAATTTTTTTTTTTGTCACTCAGCTGTAGTGTTTGCATATTAAAAGAATGTGCGTACGGAGGCATTGATCTGCTGAAGTCTTTAGAGTGTAAGAACTGCCCTTCATTTAGATAACTTCTAAAAAAAAAAAGGCAATACAGAGAGAAAAATTAGAACTAAACTGATACAGCTGAACCCCAAGAAATACATGTGTCAGAATTTGAATTACCTGAATTAGTGGCTTCAAATGGGGAGCTGGAGGAGAGGGGGAAGAGAGGCGGTGTGTTTAGCCAAGAGCAAGAAGATGAATAAGTAAAACACCCAAGGAAAGACCAGGAAGGAAGTCTGGGTCTCTGCCTCGTCAAAGCTCAAGGTGTGTGGCATTGGGATTATGCTTTTTGTGACAGTGGGTTTGGGCAGTGAGCAAAAGAGGCGTCTCCTTTTTAATCCCTGGTGCACACAGGGACAGTGTGGGTTGCTATGAAAACTTTCAGGCTCTCATTGCTAATTCTCTCCAGCTACAGCCAATTATCACATGCAGAGGTTTTGTCTGGCTGTTCTAATGCAAATGGACAACATTGATTCTTCTCTTGCAGAAAAAGTGATATTGAGCAAACCATCCGCACGGGTGTTTTGCCTGGTAAAAATGCTGGGAATATAGCTGCTTCACTCTCCTAAGATTTTATTTATAGTTAATTTAAAGCTTTTTTTTTTTAATTTGTGTCTTTTAAACTGTGAAAACGTTGGTTCCTGTTTTGTTTTTAAGATATTTGCTAATGAGGAGCTGATGTAATTTGTTTTTGAGGCCAGGCTCTTTTAGACACTGAGCGCGATAAAATCTCTGATAAATGTGGACTAAGTTAATGATTCCTAGCAAGTTGCCAGAATGATATTTGTTGTTTGTAAGTTGTTCTAACTTGTAACAATCCCTGACAAACCAGTGGAATAGCCTGTTGTAGTTTGTAGCAGCGTGTGTCACAGAATGGGCTTACTAGTGCTTTCCACCTGCTATTCAGCTTGCTGTTCCCTGCTTGTTTTCTGTTTTAAAAAGTATTTTCATTGTCAAACCGCATCCAAACTATTCAGTTGGAGCAGCCCATTTGCTGGTGCTCCGAGACGCTTCGTTTTGTCCTGGCTGACGTCTGATGATGGATGCAGAATATTCTGAACCAAATGGTAAATATGAGTCTTCTACTTAAGTCCCTATTTTTAGATATATTGATTTTATTTAGGTTCAGCACGTGTTTTATGACTCTGATTGAATGTGGTAGAGGTCATGGTAGTCTTCGGGGCCCTGAATACCAGCAAAAATCCCATGGATGTAAATATGTCGAAAACAGACAAACCATGCAGAAAAAAACCTGTTTGTAGAACGTTGCTGTGATAACAAAGGAAGATTCTTGTCTTCTGTTATTTCTGAAATCATAGAAGTCCTACATAAATATGTAGGATATATAACATTATTTGGTAGTGAATAAAAGTCTTATGAAATCTGACTTTACATGCTCTTCAAAGCAAGACCTGAGAAGGAACTAGCCAGAAAAAACTGTTTGGAATGTCTGCCTTGGTGACATAGGAAAAAAATGTAGAAAAGCCTGAAACTATGGGTGTACATTGAGGGCTAAGTTTTGGGAGAAGATTGCACAAAAATCTGCAGACACAGATGAAACAGATATACAAAAGTCTATGTGCTGCATCTTGCGTTCTTTGTGCTTTTAATTTATTAAAGGTTTTTCTGCTCGGTGTCATATCAAATACTGAAAATTGGGATGGGTAGTGTGCTCCAAAGAAACTTTCCTGATATGTTTCTAGAATTCTTGTTTGTGTTTTAGGAATTAATGCAATTATTAGGGCATGCTTCTACAAACATGTACAGTTTATCTTTTCTTGCACCCACCTAAAGGGAGCTGCTCACACGGTCAATCAGATGTGTAAGCCTTTGCAGGATTAAATTTTAAGTGGTCTAAAAAAGTAAGATCTCTAAAATATTTTTATGCTTTGAAATGTTTTTAAGACATCTATGTAGCTGGTATTTTATCTCAGGTATGTGTGTCTGTATAATTTCTACAGTGGAAAACCCCCACTTGTTTCTTTCTTTTTGTTTCATCTCTCTTTTGCATGCTCTCTCTCTTTTTATTTTTTAACTCAACAAACAAAAAGATACCTTTAAAAATTACTCACTTCTAAAAATCTAGAGGGGCTCTAATGATCTCATACTTTAAAAAAAAGTTTTAAAATTTTTGATGTTGAAGAGTTTTTGTTCCTCTTTCTACTGTGCAAGTGTTTACATTTTACATTTTTAAGGAAATTAATGTTGAATGGTTTCTGATTAGTGGCTTGGCCCTGCTTCATTGTCATGCTGATTTTTGTATGGTTCTCTTTAAAAATAAAATATCAGCAAGGCAGACCTGGTAATGGGGGAAGGCCAACAGCCACCATGTTTCTGGTCACCTTAACACGGGGAAAACCTTTGAGGTAAGAGCAGGAACTGGGGACCCAGGTCCTGAGCTGGGTGTCCCAGGCAGGGAGTGAGGGAAGAGGAGGCGGGAGGAAGGTGGCAGTCAGAGCAGCACAGGGAGGGATAGCTGGAGACGTGCGATAAGAATAAGGTCTTTTTTTCTCACAGATCAGGGAAATGAAGCATCTGATTTATAGCATTTCACAGTGGGATAGACAGAGGGAACTAAACTGGGAGCAAAGGTGCAAAATACAGGAAAAACGAGTGGCTGAGAGGAATAAACTGTGTTACGGCAGAGAATGGAAATGGCATGGTGGTGCCCAGGTGGGATGTTCTGCGCTGGCCAAGCCATGCTGACTGAGGTGGGACACACCAGCTCTGGGACCTGCCCTGCAGTAAGTGAGGGGCACATGGTTTCCCTGCAGTGTGCCTAACCCTGATTATTCCCTATCAATGCTGGAATCTCCCTGTTTGCAGGACTTAGATGTGTCATTGCTGCTGCTCCTCTTCCTAGGTTTTATATAAGCTGGTATTTTATCATTACCTGTCTCATCTTGTACATTTGCTAAAATGGTTTAATTTCACTGTCAGTTTTTTAATCACGTTGGAATAGATGGGGCTTTGGAAAACCACAGTGAGGAGTTTAGTCTAAGGGAAGGTTTAAATCTCCAGTTGCCTTCATTTATGTCCTGTAACATATGTAAAATCCATTCTGTTTGTCCTGTTTTAAGTAATAGACACTGCTGTGGTTGCAGTGTAGCCTCTAATGTTAAGCTAACAAGGTGACAAGCAGGCTTGCAGCTCTCCGTACTCTTAGCTGCTCCGGGAGCTGCTGTGCAGCCCCCTGCACCTGCTCTCGTCTCCAGGACAGCCCCTGCATGGGGTCTCGAGCTGGTTGCTTGAAGATGCACTTGGGCATGTACAGCAGTTGCTGGGTGGGGACATGCCTGCAAACTTAGCACCTAGGAGACAACCAGAGCAGAAATTAAGTTTACTCCTAATGTTCACATTAGTCCTCCACCTAATTATTTTTTTCACGGCAAAGTGGCTGTACCTGCTTTTTAACTGTAGAAGTCTGGCAGCCTGGCACTGTGATCCTGAACTTTGAAATAAATTGTGATTAAATTGTGATGCAGGTCTTTCCATTTGCTGCAGCTTGCAGTAGCTGCTGAAGAGGAATACAATGCGCTGCTAACTCTGCTGTGTCAGTGTTGGCTTCATCACACCAGAAACATCTTTGTTCACTGCTAGTTTATAAAGCTTTTCCTGATTGTTTTTAAATTGGTGTTACCCACTGGGAAAAGTTCTAGGTGGCTATTTTTTTTGGAAGAGCATGAATGCACAAATGAGCCTGTACTTACTGTATGTAGGCTTAAGTGAAGTCTGAATAATGTTGAGAGAGAGAACACCATTATTTGATGTTAATAAATTTGAGAGTAAGCCTCTTCTTTTTTCTTCTTCTTCTTTCTTCTTCTTCTTTTTTCTCCTTCTTCTTTTTTCTTCTTCCTTCTTTTTTCTTCTTCCTTCTTTTTTCTTCTTCCTTCTTTTTTCTTCCTCCTTCTTCTTTCTTCCTCCTTCTTCTTTCTTCCTCCTTCTTCTTCCTCCTCCTTCTTCTTCCTCCTCCTTCTTCTTCCTCCTCCTTCTTCTTCCTCCTCCTTCTTCTTTTTTTTACTTTTTCACCCAAAGGGTGGTGGCACACTGGAACAGGTTGCCCAGGGAGGTCGTGGATGCCCCATCCCTGGAGGCATTCAAGGCCAGGCTGGATGAGGCTCTGAGCAGCCTGGTCTAGTGGTTGGTGGCCCTGCATATGGCGGGGGGGTTGAAACTAGATGATCACTGTGGTCCTTTTCAACCTAGGCCATTCTATGATTCTATGATATGATTCTATGATTGAGGCCAGGAATTTGTGGATTGCCTTGAGGTGCTAAATTCCCAGGCAACTGAAGATAGAGAAACTGAAGTCACTGAAAAATTGAGCATAGAAATGCTACTGGTATGGTTGTAGACCCCATATAAACTGCAGTCAGATTGCTTGCAGACAGATTGTATTTGTCCATAGACTTTTTAATTAAATATTTAAGAATCTTATATTTGTGAATAAAACAATATAGACTTTTATGTAGAATCTGAATTCTTTTTCCATGTTTTTCTCCCATTCCTTCAAAAAGGATAGGTGAAGGGAAAGCATCATCAAGATAAGGTACTACAAAGTTAAACTGAACTATAGAGCTGTTACAGGAGTTATAAAGTCTATTCTTTTCATCTATTTATGTTTGCGTTAGGACAGGCCAGAGCTGAAATTTTAGACTTTTCTGACTATTTCGGGTCCTGCTAAGTTGCCTGTGGGTAATTCAGAAGCAGTATCCTTTGAGGGCCTCATGCTTTCTGTGTGCCATACAGAGATGTCCCTGGTCCTTTCTGTGATTTGTGTGAAACAACCTTACTTAACCTGTTGACTGAAAAGAATGATGTTCTGTTTTCTGTTAACTGGCAAATTATTTCTGCTGCTTTGTTTCTTCAAAATGATTTAAAAACTTGTGGGAGGCTGAAATTAAATGACTTTATTTTTTTCTTTTAAGATCTAGCTCTCTTCAAGTGTAAATATCTTGGAACTGAAGGCTATTGCAGTTTGATGTTTCTGGTAGCAGGTGAAATCTTTGATCTCAGGTGTGTTCCAAATGGCCGCATCATTCATATTTTCAAGGCATCACTGTGGTTAGCATAAATTTACAAAGTTTCAACAGTCTTGACAGGAGAGACAAAAGTCAAGACTCTTATAAAAAGGCATGAAGCTTGGGTTTCAAACTTACATTTACCAGTTGACATAAGTAGATTGCTGGGTTTCCCTCCCAGAAGAGTTAAGAAGCATATATATAATAACTGGTGCAACCGCTCTAGTCTCTTTGCTGTATTATAGCATAGTACCATATGGACAGTGGCATCACCTGTACCTAGTGCTGTGCCATATAGATATAGCTGATATGTCTACTCTGTTAACTGTGAAAGAATGATAATTTGTAATTTACTTACATCTTATTTTTAAATAATCTTATGCTGTGGGATGAAAACTGTTGTTTTCCTTCTCCTGCTTACAACCACTCAGTACCAAAAAACGTCAGTTCTGGTTTTTTTCTTGTGAAGGCTTCATGAAAAAGTAAGTGGTGAGAATGTATGTGCGAAGACTTCAGGGTTTTAACAGTGAGAGAAGTACTGTGTTTCCTTAACTGCTGAATTACTTTAGTTTTTGTGAATCTCAGAAGTTTTTACAAGAACTTTCTGGCATCTGTTCCGTTGGTTTCTGCACTCTTGATTTTGTTACTTTTGCAGTGTCATCATTTTGCAAACTCTTGATCTTCCAGGCTAGACGGGATGTGCATTTCTAATACAAAAATTCAGGTGTTTTTACAGATCAAAATGGAACAAAAGTAGGCAAGTTTCTCCAGAGCTATTAACCAGGCGTCTTCTTATGAATGCTAATTAATTTACTCAAAACTGCCAACGATGCTTCAATTGCAGTGATTTTCCTTCAAATGTGGAATTGTCAGGATTATTAAAAAAAAAAAAAGGTACCTCCAATAATGCCTGAGGATTAAATTTTGGTAGCTTTAGTATAAAATTTGCCTTTTGTAGAGTTACTATTACTTAGCCAAATAGAAAATATATGTACAAAATACAAAAGTTGTTCAGGAGCTTGCGCAGGGTCATGAGGTTAAGAGAGTGAAGCATGAGGAGTAATGAAATAGAGTACCTTATTAGAATAAGGTGCATTACAAATATTTTAAGAGTTATATTTGCTGGAATGTTTTTTTCTGGTATTTCACTGTATGAAAACAAATCTGAGAGTGCTAATAGGTTGTCAGTATTTTCTTTTCCACTGTCTCCAACTACATGGAAGCCCGGCTCCACCATGATTTTCTTTTCCCAGCCTATCCTCTTTACTCCTAGTCTGTGAGAGTATAATTTGAAAACACACCTATCCCCTGGGCAAGAACGAACAAAGCTGGACTTGTTTGACTAGATGAGCTCTTCAACCAAAATAAAATGTTCTCAAATTAGAGCTGGGATTGGGTTGATGAAAACAATAAATTGAAGATTGAGAGCTTGTTGATATTTACGTTTTCCATACCAAGTTCAGGATTTGTCAAGTATGTCATCATCGGTCTTGCCTTCATTCGTCATACTGAATGCCACTGGAATCATGCCAATGGAATCAAGGCAAGTTTAGCATAAATCTTCATAACAAATCTTGATTATAAGTAACAATGAACATAGGAAAATTGTGGTGATGATTTTGGTAAATGCTAAATTTTGGTGTGGCGTAGAAATTGTGGTAAAAGCTCTGCAAGACCATGACTGAGATGGACATCCTTTTGCCCTCATAGTCTAAATGAACAGGTTGGCTTTGAAAGAACACTGGAAGTTGCTTTGGGGGTAACAAATATTTTGGAAGTTGGTTTTGGCTACAGAGTCGTGTTTAAACTGGGTGTTACATTTAATTGTGGTGTTCGCACTTCTTGTCTAGTTAGAGGTTTCCTTCTTATTTCTTCTACTCTGGGGTAAATTTCACTGTGTGTGGTGAAAGCCGAAATCAAATATCAGTGTTATTGCATAATGTGATTTGAATGTTACACAACCAGATGTTGAATAGGTATTACAGCAGATTCAAAGTTAGTATTACTGAAATGGAAGGAATTTTAGCAGGAGGTGTCATGTTGAAAGCAGTGCCACAGAAAGTTGGCACTGTAATAGAATATCCTTTCAAATTTAAGGTTAAAATTTTACTATGTTCATCTTCAAGTCCAAAGATTATCCTTTAGTTGGAGATTTCCTTATGCTGACTTGTGGGACATTGCAACAAGGAGCATTTGCCTGTGCTGCCAGAACCTGGTTCGGCGAGTGCGTTCATCTGCGGTTCGATCTCTGTTCTGTTGGAGCCATTTCCTAGTGCTGCTGGCTGGCTCTTGTGGTGGGAAACGATACAGAAGTTGAAAACAGCGTTTCAAGGAGAGGCTACAGCTGGCAAGCTCTTCCACTTGCTCGCATGCAGAAATCTATGCGTTTTAAATGGGCATATACCAAGGTAAACAGACTCCTGGTTCTGGGAGGAAGACTGCATTAGTTCCTGAGCTGATTCATGTGCAAATCTTTGCCCTGGGACAGGGTGGGTGATTAGAGATAGGAGCAACTTCACTTGTCTGACTTTCACTGACTGCTACAAATCTGTCGGAAGCCTGATGGGAGTTTTGGTGTCTGAGGCAGAAACTACCGCAGAGTTTAAAGAGTTCCTGCCTCGAGCTCTCTGTTGCTCGTTAGGGCCCCGACAGCAAGATTTTCCAAAACTTACCTATCAAGTGCTTTGTCATGAAGCTTCTTTAAAACAATTTACACTCAATCTACTTTGAGGTTTCAGTACAATGGAGATGTAAATAAGGCAGAATATTTTCATGCTCATTTTGTAAACTGAGAAATAGTTCACTTCTCTGTAACCTGCTCCCATTTTTACACAAATTCCTCGTAACCACAATTTATTATAATAAACTGCAAGACAGTAGAATTTCAAACTAGATATCATTGTGACTCTTGGAAATATGCCCTCTCCAGAAGGTATCTGGCTTCCTTAAAGGCATTAAATCTGTTCATATTTGCTATTTTCCTATTTTGCCATTTGCATGTGCCTAAACTTTTACGTCTTTGCCTGTTTTACTACATTGTGCAGGTGCTTGATGTACCGCATACCTGGATTTATAGATGGATGTCCAGGAGGCTTTTGGGTAATATTAGAGAGTCGGGTGATTTTATTAAAAAGAGTGAGCTTTTTGCTGCCTTCTCCTCATGTTCAAGTAGTTTGGCCCATGTCCTCAGTATTGTGTATTAACTTTACCTGTCAATGTAGTGATTGCTTCATTGTTTGTTGTCCTTGCCAATTCTAATGTTCAGTCATTAAATGCCTTTCCCTGACTTGCTTGTTGTTTTATTTTTATTTCATGTCATACAGCATGCATGAGCTTTTGCTGAGTTTTATATGCATAATTACTCATCCTTTTAATACATACCTGAGTGTACTGAGTAACGAAATAGTTGTTTAAACAGCAGTATTTTATTTGTGTCTTGTAACTCAAAATCAATAATACAAATCCATAGGCTCCATTCCAATTTACCATGCTTATAATAGCACTGTGAAGCTGCATATGTTCTTTTCTCTATTTCCATTCCTTCTGTTGGTCAACCCCAACATTTGTTTGTTATCCCCATTTGTTTTATTTTCTCTTAAGGCTGTAATTGATTGGGAAAAAATATTTATATTGTGTGCTTGTACAGCTCAGGTTGGAGTCTCTTACTGTAGACAATGGGAATTTTCCATGGGAGTGATGCAGCAGTTCTGGCACCAACATTGAGGTAAAGAGGTGGGACCAGTTCTAGGATGAGCATAAACTCCAAATTACAGTCTGGATGCAAAGTTGGGGTAGCCTGTTTTTCTCTTCTGCTTGAGTCTGTAGTTTCACAGTAAGCTTTTACGGAGCAAAGTCTCACGGAACGCTTGGTCAGACCTCCTGCACAGGTCTTGGAGTTTCATCCAGGAATCTCTACACCAGGCTTAGTAACATGCATCTAAGCCAGTCATCCCTCTTATATATATGTTTGACAACTGAAAGTTATAGAAGATAAAAATATTTTTTATCCTAAAAGAGAAACTTTCTGAAAGTATACTTCAAAGTCTGTTTCACTTCCCTAAGAGTTTGTACTTTGCAACATACATGAGAAATACAAATTTTAATAATTTTCAGAAGAGAATAAATAACTACAAAATATTTGAGCTTGAGTAATATTTTTTTCAGGTAAGTGTGGCGTTACTCTGGCATTACTTGTGTAATCCTATCTCTATGGAAATGCGAATTTTGCTGCAAATTTGCAACATTTCAAGATATCAGAAGGACTATCAAAGGCCACATACTCAGCAAAAACTTAGTGCAGAAAGGCCAAATGCTAGCAGCTCTGAAGCTGGAAATAGTGGCCTTATCTGCGTGTATCTGTCATACAACTTTTGATCAAGGCAATGAATTCTGCTTCTTCACAATAGGGAATATTCTAATGCAACAAGTTTTTACCAAATCGGGATTCCAGTAAGCATGGCACCGCATCAGTCCATGATGTCTTTCTAAGAAGCCAGCAAAAAAAAATCTCAGTGTTATATTGCTTTTGTTTTCCAGACACTACAGTCAGTTAGTTTTGTTAGATTTACATCAAATGCATCCTTCTACAGAAGTACAGTAACTGTACCGAGCACAGTGTGTGCTGTGTGCTCTGAGAAGGTTTCATGAGCAGTGTCAGTTTCTTGCAGCACTGCCAGGGAGCCAGAGCTACTCTTGCTGTTGTTGTCAAAGCCCAAGGAAACATGGTATTAGAAACACATAATCTTCTCGTTTGGGGTCTTTTAATGGAATACTAAAATGAGAAGAAAATAGCTGTTCCATAGAAATAAGTGTAAACCTGGGGAAGGTATCTGGGAGAGCTGATAAAATACATTTTGTGCAAGCTTGACTACTTGCACCAGTTTTCACATAAATAAACATAAGAATGTGCTTCCAAATCTTGATGACTTTTTTGATCTGTGTGCCATAGAGTGTGGTGCCCGGAGCTGGCTTTGAGAGACCCGAAGAGCAAAAGGATCAAGCTTTGCAACTTAATTTTTAAGTGAGCTGAAAGCTTCCATGTGGTAGTACCAGGTTTGGTTAGGACACTTCTTGGAGTTGCTGTTTGGTTAAACTTCTAGGTGTGTATATACTTATTTTTCAAATTACTAACTTGTAAAAATAAGTGAAATATAGTTTACAAAGATGCATCTGGGAATTAGGCCTTTTGTTCCTCTCCTAATAAAAGGCAGAAATTACCTTTCTTTGTCTAAGTAATTGTGAGGTTTGCTGGGGCAGGGGCCACAAAACAAGCCCTGTTACATATTTCAAGTTATTTTTTCAGTGCACATGAGGTTTATGGATATTTTATTTTCCAAAATTTCTCTGTGCAACAATTACTCAAACCAATGGCTCATGCTACTTTTCTTCACTGAGTTGTTGGACAAGTGATATTTACTGCATGTGAGGCTTCTTTTGCATTCCACAGAAACCTGCCAGTTTTTTTTCCTTCTGTTTCAAAGCAAGAGTTCATATCTGAATGTTTTTTCACTCTAGTAGGGAAAAAGGTCTGTTTGAGAGTGCTGTAATAACTCTGCAGAAGGGTTAAAACCCAGGGGAACAGGAATCAAGCATTTGAAAAGATGGAAAGGCATTTGCATTCTAATAAAAATTATGTATATTTTTTTTTCTTCAGGCGTGAACATTGTTTGCTTTGCAAATGAGAATTGAATAAATAGTTTTCTCAAATCCATGATCATTTAAACAGTTGTGAATGTATGAATGAAAAAAAAAGGGAAAATAATGCAAATAAATGAGATTTTATCTTTTTAAAAGTTGAAGTAAATTGGATTCAGGGTATTTGGAACTGATACAGAATAAAAGAAACAGACATTTAGCTGCACTCAGAACCCTGTTTATGACACAAGTGTTTTAGAAACTACATTTTTTCCTTGAATTAAAAGCTTTGTTGAAATGGATGTGTTACATGCACTAGAACACTAGAGCATTGGATTTTGTGAGTGAAGCTTTTGTATGTGTGTTTTCTTGCGCGTGGCTGTTTGGTGAGCGCAGGTGACAGGCCTTGGGCAATTGCCTCTCTCGGGATGCAATGTCATGATTTGTCCTTTCGTGACCCAAGATCGGGATTGCAGCCTGGGTGTGCCAGCTGTAGGCAGTCCTTCAGCAGGTAGCTCATGTCTTAGGCTCTGTAGGAGTCTCTCTTCTTTAGTCTAGTGATAGCAGCTGTTGTCAGTGGCAGGGAGTCAGCATCTTTGGAACATGGTGTTATTTATTCATCCCTTGAAAATGTCTGTTGGATGCACGATATGGTGCTCCATGAGATATAGCTTTGTCTCCAAGAAGGCTTATGTGGATAGGTTTTACTTGCTCATTTATAAATTCCTCTAAGCCTAGATAAATCTGTCTCTGTCAGGGAGAACTGGCTTCGGCTGTGTTTTTACAAGATGAATTCCTATCCCGCGTCTCCACCCTGCGCTCACATGCACACCCTTCTCCGTTGTTCCAGCACAGCTGTACAGCTCTCCTGTGACACAGAGCGGGCACAGGGTCTGCCTTAAAAATGCAAAGGAGGTGGGGGGAACCCGATATGTTTTGCAGTTTTTGTTTTGCTCGGCGAAGCCAGGTCTGGTTCTCAGCGTGGCTGCATAAAGAGGCGTGCTGGCATCACTGCAGGGCAGGCGGCAGCATTTTAAACAAACACTGTCATGGGAGGCTCCCACAGATAGACTGATGTCATGAGCTTACGGCATGTCTGTGTGGGGGTCACCCGTCCTTCTGTCACTGGCACAGTCATGCTGCCTTTTTTTCCTTTACTGCTTCATTCAGACCTCTTCCCTTTCCTTGAGGTATGAAATAGCCTTTGATTCATTTGTAAGCTTTGGGAAAATTAGTCCATTCAAATATGGATGGATTTATGCAGGCAGTCTCTCCAGTTAATGGTGTTGACACTGTCAGTTCCTTTTGAAGCTGTGTCCTTGAGACATTTACCTACTTGCTTTTTTCTGCTTGGAAGCTTAGCAATGCCTTTATACCTTCCTTTGCTTATTCTCTTTTCACTGGGGAAGCAGTGGTACAAGTTGAAGACAGCATCTAACAACACTGAACAAAAAAAAAAAGCATTTTTCTACTTCTTTGCAGCCTCTAGCATTTACCCTCCCTGCACACACCCCTCTTCCCCAAGTTAGTCTTCAAAACTTCCAGTACAGTAGCTGACCAAAATAGCAAAATAGTTAAATAGTTTGGAAGAAGCCTCCATCCTCCCTCTGCTTGACTTCCATTTTTCTGTGGGCTGACTATACCGGTTTGTTCTGTATCTTGGTTCACTGCTGGGGTAGGTTGCAGGTACATCTCTAATGTGAGAAGGTGGCAGAAGCTGCCACTGTTATTACTGGGTTTTGAATATGTTGTAGTCTGGTATTTTCCTGCTTCTAGAGCTCTTTGAAGAGCCTGAGAACCAGTTGTGTGCGCTTTTTGAAGTCCTTCCTCTTGAGCAAGGCAGGAATCCCAACTGGCTGTCCTTGCTGATGCAGGAACCTGGGAGCTTTTCCTTAGGACTGCATCCTGAAAAATGGATGCAGTGACATAATGGCCACCCTGTTTTGTTCATCCTTTTCCTTCATTCCCTCTGTTCCTCCCAACTCGCTGAGGAGCAGCACATCAATCCATGTTTGAAACCGTGTAGAGATATCTGCAGCATTGCTAGGGTTGGCATGTAAAAGAAGTCATAGGTATCTATGTGTGTTGGGGTGCCTTAGCCGTAAGAACTGGTGGTGGTCTGATTCTTGCTGCATTCAAGTTTTGATGCTTGAAACAGCTAAATTGTATAGACATACATAGTAATTTGAATGAAGCAAGATAAAAATCAAGAGGAAGGGAAACAAGGCCCAAGGGCCTTTAGCATGCCCTTATTAAGGCAAAATACATGTAGAAATTATAATTAAAGATCAACCCGAGTCTGCTTTTATGCCTCTAATCTGAATATTACGGCTTCAAAGAGGAGGGTTAATTTGACTTTTCAGTTAACAGAGGAAAGAAAGGAGAGGTGGAAAAATGTCTGATTCACCAGTTAGTACACATCCAAAGCTGTCTTGTTATGTTAGGCTTCAGTTCATTTTGAATATGTACGATTGCAATTTCCTCTTCACTTAATGCACAGAACAAAACAGCATTTCAGGAGAACTGTCAGGAAGGATGGGATGCTCACCGCAGGTGAGGTGCTGCTGCCGCCCCATGCTGTGGCTGATGCCCACACCAGCTCGTCCTCCTCCTCCCAGCCGTCATAGCTGTGTGGTGGGGCAAGCTTTGGCACAGGAGAACCATGTGTACGCATGGCCTGCTGACTGCTCTGCTTTGATGAACTGACTTTAAAGGTGTTTCAAAAGCCCTAGCGTGTTTTTGGGATAGATCAAATGGGTATAGCTGATGTAGGTGGTTTGAATTTTTGACCAGGGAGACATAAGCTGCAATTTATCAGTGGAGGTATGTGCTGTGTTCTGCTCTTACCCTGTCCTCCCCATCCTCTCATTTTTTTTTTTTTTGTTATGTTCCAAAAGCACAGATATTTAGTTCCTCTGGGTATTTTAAGACTGTGCTAGTGCTGCAATACATCAGGAACACAACTGTTGTGGATACTCTCTTTATCCAGGCTGTGATGCAGCTTTTGCAACAAATTATACGTAGCTTGTTGTGAACACGACACAGACTTTACGCTATAAATCGCCAGTCCTCAAGTGCAGTCGGGTTCAACTCCACGCCTGAGCCTGCACAGCTTAAGAAAGTCTGGCTTTGTCTGATGGGCAGCAGAGACATTGCATGTAGACTAACCAGACGCTGAACTCTTATGCCTGTGTAACTGAGATTGTATTAATTGTGCTTACATTAGCTTTCTGCTGAATGTAGTCAGCCTGCCGCAGAGTGGGGAGATCTTGGCAGCGGGGCTCTGGCCAGATCCCATCCCTTCCAGTTGGAGAGGAAAGCATTCCCAGGCAGGGGGAGAGTGGTTTGAAAGCAGAGGGAGAGAGGTCACGTTTCAAAGCTGTGCGCAGAGCTGATGGGAGCTCGGGTGGTTGTAACTCAGGTGGAAATGGGGGGAAACGAAAGAGGGAGGAATGTAAACGATGTGTGAAATGCGAGTGTGCTGGCTCAATCATAATATTACAAATCCAAACATAAATATTTAAAATCTTCTATTTAACGTCATTGTGCAACCAAATCCATGTGTAGTCGGAACATGAATGCAACTGCATATAAATAAAGAACACAAAAGTTATTTAGAAAGCAGTCCACATTTAGTCAGTTTAGCAGTTTCCTCATGATATATCACTGTCTTCCAGTCCCCGCACTACTAGTGTCTTAGTTTTTCAGTATGCTCTCCATAGGACAGTTCTGTAACATTCAGTGGTCCCAGCTGTGACACCCTGTCACAGAGGCACCTTGCAGCCACTGAGTTGTCTGGCCTGATTGAATTAAGATGCTTTGAGCAGGGACTATGATCAGGAGTACTCTGCAGGCAATGTGGAGCATATTGTGAGGAGTGGAGCAAAGAGCCCTACTCAAACCCAAAAGATCGCTCTTGGAGTGAAATTGCTATCTAGGTTGATATTTCTGGCATGGAATATTCAGTGTTTTGAAGGAGGGATATCAGTTCAATGGGTATGTTTTGCGTGGGTTGTAGTGTGCCAAGCAGATAGGCAGAACTGATTTACCACTTCATGTTTGGCTTATGGTAGGACTTGGAGCTTGACAGCAAGACCCATTTAGTTCTGAGTTTCTTTCCCAGTTACTTTTCCTTTATTGCCTGTCTGCATTTTATTACAGCTGCAAAAGTGTGCGTTCCTCCAACAGGAGACAGTGACCTACATATAACTCAAGTCCCTGCACAGTTACCAGTATAATAGAAAGAGGTGATTCAGAAACTTTTTATCAAAGCTGTAAATAA
Organism: Syrrhaptes paradoxus; assembly: GCA_013400615.1. NCBI lineage: Eukaryota > Metazoa > Chordata > Aves > Pterocliformes > Pteroclidae > Syrrhaptes > Syrrhaptes paradoxus. The sequence continues at coordinate 88,251 of VZTO01012087.1, forward strand.
ACAACGAAATTAAAGATCCACTGAAGGTGATAATTTTTTATGCAGAGGTCTGATGGTCTTGTGCACATTACACAGAAGCTGTCAAGTTCCCAAGTCCTGCTGCTGGCCTTGGCGGTGACTGCTGCGGTGGCAAGCAGGTTACATCACTTCTCCTCTGGCTTCCGTGTTAAATAGTTTCCTCTATTAACTGGCCAAATAGTTTGTTTCCTCTGGAGTACTTCATCAGGAAGCTGCCAAACCTGACGTATGGTGAAGCCTGTCTTATTCTTTGACTAGTCTCATTGCAGTTAGTGGGTGTGCTTGTTAGGCTGTAATTAGACTTTGTTATGAGTAAGCAGCATCAGGCTATTAACATAATATCCTTCTGAGATGAATGCTGCTTAAGTAAAAAGTAACTTTCTGGTCTGTCTGGTCTAGTTTAAGTCCAGTGAGCTTTCAAAATAGAACACTATATTGTATGGCTCTAATAACTCCCTGTAAATAGCAGCTATTTCATGCTGCATTCAGATCTGCCTTATACTTGATAAAAATGCATGTGCATTTTGCACTGACATTTCCTTTACTTAATAATATACACTTGTTAATTCAAATTTTTTATTCAAATATTTTTCTTTTGCAAATTAGCTTTTTCTTTTTGCTCTTGGTGTCCAGCACTTATTCTCATCTGGCATATTGTTCCTTTCAAAGTAGTCATTTCTTACATTCTGTGCTGTACTTGCTGTACAAAATTTTCATATGTGGTTTAAAAACAAATAAAGCTAGATATCTCAAACTTTGCAGCTAGAACTGCTTAGGGAATCCTGTTTTGCTTCTTCCTCAATTCTGTCCTCCGAGGGTGCAGGCTTTTTTTCATCAGTGTGAGATCCTTGCTGGGTATAACTGTTAGAGAAAGGGAGGGGAGGGATGAAGTGAGGGATGGAAATTGTTCAAGCCAATGTTTTACTGCTTTGAGCGGTAAAACAATGGTCTGAGAGTACATTAGCCAGTTATAAATGATTGGTTGGTGTACTGCTGGCTTCAATGTTTCTATGCATAGCTTCAGACCCTTCCGCTGTTTATATATGCTCCTAAGTAAGTAAATATGGTTAACTTAATGTATTTTTATGATGTAGCCAGGACTGCTCAGGATAACGTGAGGTCTGTTACCAGCTCTCTGCTAATAGGTTGTAACTTTCGAAGAGCCACAGAACAGAAACTACTTTTGTTTCTGTGCATGTTCCCTGAGGAGCTGCCGTACCACCTCCATCCGGGATGAGCTCTTCCCAGCCCAGGTGGATTTCTTTAGGGATGGAAATGGGAAGAAGTGTATGAGGGCAGGTCTCAGTGCAATGGTTTCCCAGAAGGAGGAATAAGGTGTGCGGAGAGTAGAGGCTTCCCCGGCAGCATCTGAGCTGTGCTCATGGGTTGCATCCGTTGCTCTTCTCCCATGTGTTGGGGGAGGCTTGGAGCATGCCCTGCGAGGAACCAGGAGAAGAAGGGAAGGACAGGGGAGGTGTGTTTTGGGTGGATTTTGACTTTCCCTTCAAGCCCTTTCTGAACAGAACAAGAGGAAGGAAGCCTGTCTCCAAAATGTTTTTTCATAAAAGGTGTAAAAACAACCACAAAACCTTCAGTGTTATGCAGATAATTTAGAGGGCAGCTTAAACACAAAATCCAGTTGTTTGAAGTTAGCTTTTGTTGAAGTTGTATGTGTGCCTCTAAATTTCCAGGTGCTTAGATATTTGCTTAAAAAAAAAAAACTTGTTTGCTTTGAGCTAAACTAAATACCCAAGATTTGAAAAGAATCCTTAGGCAAAAGAGCCACCTTCTCATCCCAAAAACTAATTACTGAGGCTTTCTGTTTTCTCAGGAGTCTTATCCTCTTAGAATGAATATTGCATTTTCAGAGCACATTTCCTCATTTAGAATTTTGCTTGTTGGGATTAACTATTGTAGTGCTGTCACTTACCCCACGGGGTTGCTCCTGCTTGGCTGCACGGGGGAGAAAAGGGAGAAATTACTGCAGCTTGCAGAGATGCTTTGCCCTAATTATTCTTCTTCACTGAGGAGCAATGGTCCCCCTCGGTGCTGATCTGTGAAAAGCATGTGTTTGTGAAGTGTCTGCTCCTGGACAGAACGAGACAGGATGAGAAACAGCCCATATTCAGGTATAAGCAAAAATTCTAATGTAGCTACACCAGGTGTAAGTTTGCTGTTTTTTTGCTCTTGCAAGTCTTCATGTTTTTTTGAAAGAGTAGGGGAAAAGGATTGAAGTTTCTTTTTATTAGCTTAGTGAAAATAGGATGTCAGTGTATGTAAAGTCTACTTCTGGGGTAAACAGGATGGCACCTGCTACATGGCCTTGACTAGGCAATTAAGGGAACAGAATCACTCTGTCTTTTATTTTCCACAGTTTAAGCACAGTAAAATGCTGTCAAATAGGTCTAGCAGGATCCCATAAGTTTGATGAGGTCCTTTTCTTGCCTTATTCTTCCCTGCTAAGCTGCTTGGTATTCCAGTGTCTTCCAAACTTTTGCATGCTGTGAAGTAACGAAGCAGAACATTAAATCTTTTAAATCCAAAGAGTGCCGGCAATCTACTGAGCATTTCATAGTGCTGTTGTCAGCGAAGAATGCATGTGTGTATTCTCTACATCGTAATCCTCCGAGTGTGAAATCAGATCTGCTGCCAGTTTCTTTTTCTTTCTTTTTTCCTTTTTAATTCTTTTTCATATCAAATATAATATCTAGTTTAATAACCCTATCTGCGTCTGGGTATATAAAGCAAGGGATTACCCTTTGGTAAGTAGATTTCTACTCTCTTTTTTAAGTAGTACAGCTTAATAGTACAATTTAAATATAATGAATAGTAGTGGGAAGAATTATAGACTTTTTTCCCCCCTTTATTTTTGCAGTAGTAAATATTTAAAAGGAGCCCCAATGTCAGTCCTACACATACCTATTTATATTTCAAAATTCTGCTTTAGTAGCATATGGCCTTTTTATGATGAAAGTTGGTCTTAATAGATACCTTCAAAATATCACTAAACATAATTTTATATCAACTTCAAATGTCAGTAGCACAGTCATATCAGAGTTTCTTAAATAGTTTTTTTTCTTTTACTTTACAAATGTTAACTCACAAGTCTTTTTTTCCCCTCAGTTTAAAGAAGTCAGTAAACTTTTTTATATCTGCATCTTCAGCTGTGAAACAAGGCCGATGCTTACCTGGCACATCATGGAGTCATGTGAAACTGGTTAGTGCTTGAGATTTAGAAAGGGGCTAGCGGAGCATGGAAAGCTAGTGAGTGATTGATGTTAGTAGCTGGCACACATGTACAGTTATCTGCAAGAATAAAAATATACAGACAGCTGGAAAGGCACGAATGAGATTGAATTGGCTTAGTTTGAATAAAGGGATCCAGTGGTGCAGATGGCTTAAACAGCTGGAATTGTCTGCTCTGTGCTTGCCAGCGTGCTGAAATCCTTACAGGGATATGGGAAGCCCGTGTCATGAAGGAAGGCACGAGCTCAGGTTCCTTTTTGGAAAGTTGAGCTGCTTGGAGATGTTCATCTGAGGAAGCAGCAGGTAGTGCTTGTTGTAAATGTGTTTTGAATTAGCAAATATGAGTTTATCTAGGGAGAGAGTTAATGGATGGGAAGGGGGAGGCAAGTACAACGTGGTGTGTAATGCTGAGGGGGAAAGATCACTTATGGGCAGCTTTGGGATTCCCATTTGCTAGAGTTAAGATGGATACAGGGACAAGGTGCCAATTCCTCTGTCTCTTGCCCAGGTGTGAGTAGGGCCATTTCTGGATGCAGTCATTTGTTGGGGAAATAACTAATTTTGTTTCTGTGTAAATTAGATTGCATGTTTGGAAGTAACATGGGTGTATTTCTAGTCCCTGTTTATCGCACGTAGATTTAAATAGGGGTTTATATTTTTGGCATTTAGCTGAACAGAAGAAAGAGCGTGCTTTCATGTTTGTAGAAGAACAAGTCCTTGCTGTTCAGAACAATCTTTTAATAGTTTAATAGTTTCTTAATCTGAGAATGAAGTTAGTTAAAAAAAATATCAAAGAATACACAATGCACAAGGTCTGCTGCTGTAGAGAAACATGAGTATTCTTTGCTTTAAATTAGTATATTTATTCACTGATTTATCTTCAGTAAAAATGCAGGGATGATAATGCAATGAGACTTTGGGGAACTTTGATGTAATGAATCCTGGAAGCTCAGGTGAGACTATGGAAAACTTAAACTTCCTCATACTGATAAGCTCACAGGGGCTGCAGACTAAGACTGCCAAAGAACAATGATTGTTTTTTCCGTAAAGCTGATTTGCAAAAATATTTTCATGTCTTTTAAAATAATAATTAAAAGCTTTGAGTATTCACAGATATCCTTGTTTAAGAGCAGTCTAAGCTCCTGTTATACTGAAATCTTCTGTGATCTAGTCATACAAATTCTGTGATGATGGGTAGGATAGAAGCAGCATTTGTTGGAGTTGTATACTTTGCCTTGCTGTGGCCTTGCATGTTTTCTGAAAAGTGAGAACACTTGAAAAGTTGGAATTTCTTTTAAGAAGCAGCACTCTGGGGTTTCACTTCCATTCTCTTTAATCTGGGTGAATATGTCTAAACAACTGCGCTGACATGGCAGTCATCATCCAAATGTTTACATTGTGCTGTAAAATAGACAAAAACGCATTAAAAATGCATTATTTCATATTTATTTGACATACAGGTGTTTGTGATTTCAGGATGCTGTTGCATCCCTTGTTTCCTGGAGAGAGTCCTCTGTTAGATACAATAATTGTGGCATTTTTCTCCTGTGTGAAACTTGTTGCTGTTAGCTATGCTTTTTTTGGCTTCCAGAAGTATTTAACGAAGCCTTCTTTTTAAATTCCCATAAGAGATAATAGCAAGATCAGAGTGGAGCAGAGCCACCTGTTTCTCACTTTCCTTGCAGGGAGAATCGTAGATGCCACACAGACTTCTTCCTCGCTGCCTGGTGTGACTCATAGCGGTGATTTGCCTGTGGCCTTTCCTGTGAAAGTTGCTGTTCTCATGTTTGTTAGTGTGGTTCTTACTCACGATTAATAAAGATAGGTCCTTTGATGCTATTGGCACCATTCTGTACTTGAGGGCCCTCGGCTGCACTGATTTGGTCCTAGTTAAAGCATAATGGAGTTGGGCTTGTTTGGTCCCTTGCTTCCCAAGAGGCTTGGTGAGAACTTGTGTATGTGTATGGCATAGATCATACTTGGGATACAAATTTCATTTTAAAATTGAGCAAGGAGGTGTAGTGGAACCCATCATTCATGATCTTTATGATATATTTATTTCAGTGTGGAACACTGTCTACGTAGAGAAAAATTCATAATTCCAAAAAGAAACAGGTCAGCCAGGTGCAAGAAACTCTGTCTCTGCAATGCTTTATAATCTAAACAATTTCACATTAAGAACTTTATCTAAAAGACTTTGAACAGCTTTCCTTCCTCCCTTTTGAGTCTTTATTGATCTTTCCAGTGAATATAGAAATAAACTTGTTAATTGGATGAACCATACAAATCTCATTATGTTACATTACCATTTTAATTGGAAAATGAATGAAAAGCTGTTATAAGCAGGGGAAAGGGCAGATATGAAAGAACTGAGAATCCTCAGAGGGACTTAGTCCCTTGCCAGAGTGGCCTTTGGTATGTGCTTCAGCAACACATCTAAATTATTAATATAAAAAATTTCAGTATCAATAATAACCATTCAGTGCTCCTTCAGTGATGTTCTTCTGAAAAGCAAGAACTTTTAAAAACCTGGTAGATTTTGAGACCAGGTTTTGAATGCTTTAAAAGAAAAGTTGCTCTTAGATAGATGTAGTCCTGTAGCTAATAATAATGAGAACTCTGCCTTCCAGTGATCACAACTGCTTTATAAATACTTAGTCTAGTCTTGCTTCTGTTAAAATTAATGAGAATTTTGCCACCGGCTTTGGTGGAAGCAAGCTACGTCTCTTTAATTATTTGAACTTCGCTTCACTGAAGTTTGGTAGTAATTGTAAAGTTAAAGCACAGGCGCAGAGTCAGAAAAACAGACGTGAAATCCTGGCCCCATGGAAATTAGCTGACTTCTGTTGTGGGTTTCCTCACAGAGCTTTTTAATAACCTACTCGACTGAGACAACTGCTGTTCTGTAGTTCTCTCTGTTTGTAAAGTGGAGGAAATGATAGTGTAAATCACAAGGTGATCATGGGACTTCGTATATATTAATAATCTCTAATGGAGTGTTAGATTGTTTTGCTTGAAGGATGATGTGGATATGTAGATAGATTATTGACTCTCTCGTAAATATTAAAGTTGTCTCTACACTAAATACTAATTAACTAGTGGAAACACAGCAGAAAGAAATCGCCTTTATTAGAAGAAGGCATATTTAAGCAGATACCAAGTAATTCTCTTAAGGTGTCTGTAGCTGGATGGCTGTTTCAGACAAGGGTATCTCCCTCCTTGACATTCCTCATGATTATTTTCTTTGTATTTTTTTCCACCTGCTGCCTTCACAGTGTGTGCATGTAGTGTCTGCTGTGTTTCTTTGTAGAAAATACTACACCGTCACACACTAGCGGTGACGGGTTGTGCTACCTGTGTTGCATTGGACCTCTCCTGTCAGAGAAGATGAACATACATGTGACAAGCATGGCAGTGGTAGACTGCTGCGAATCAGAGGCTTCGAGGTGGATGTATAACCTGGCCCAGGAGCTCCCCTGAGTTTACAGATCAGTTGTGGGATTTGAGTGACCTTTCAGAGACTGGGCTTCAGTCAGGGCTTCCTTCAACCTGTGGTGAGATGCCATCCCTGCCACGTTTCACCACAGCCTTTCTCTGTGGCTTTGAAGAGGGAAGGTTGAGGGAAGTCCTGATTGATTTTGCTGTACAGGTCTGGGAATTAGTGTGCAAGTTATAAGACCCATAGGAATCATCAGCCAACCCTTGCATCTCTTTGATGACTTGCTGCGGCAGCATTGTGGAGCAGTGCTGTGCTGAGGCCTGTGTATTCTGCAGCCCTGAAAGACACAAGAGGTATTTTCAACATCTGTTAAGTCAGCTTTAATGCACAGTCTACGAGCAAAGGCAAAATCAAATTAGAGATACGGGTTTGTGGCAATGCTGAGTTATATCTAAGACAGTAGAAATTGCTGCAAAATTATGATTTAACGTAGGCTGTAGGTCGGCAGCAGCCTGGGAAAACCTATCTCTGATCTCAGCGGTGTGTCCTCTACTGCTGTGGTCCCACCCTCCCCTTTCTGCTGAGTCGTTTCAGTAAGCTGCTAGAAACAACAGCAAAAAAAAGAGATTGTTTCCTGTTGGGTAAGGGGCTTGGGAGTAGAGGGCTGGAGTGCTGGCAGACAACAATTAGATCAGGTTAAGCTGCTCAAAATCAGGGCCACGGGGTGTCCCTCTGCTTCATTTCTCAGCTCTAAGCAGGGGTCTCAGCTCTCAGCTCCGAATCGAGCGGAGCTTGTGGCAGGAGCTGCCAGCCTGCAGCTGCGAGGGGTTAGGTGCCAGCGCAGCTCCTGGGAATTGATGCTGTGGCTGGGGCTATTCCTCTGCAGCGGCTGCTACCCGCTCTTCAGCCTGTCGGTCTTCCTCTGGTCTTGATACACTTAGTTGGAAAGTGAAGAAAATGTGGGGCTTGTTCTGAGCAAAACCCTGGCACCAGTGCCCGTTGCTGTGTCCTCCTTACGCTGGCGCACGTGTGCGTGTGATTGCATGGGGAACCAGACAGAGATGGAGGAGATGAAAAGTGGCCCATGAAAGTTTGACTTGATCTACTTGACTTTGCAGAGTTATTTTTCAGCCAGATCATTTCCTTGAGCCAGTTGGCTGCTGGGTGCAGGCAGGAGGGGCTGTGGATTTGTTTTGGCTGCCCTAGAGAAAGTAATTTGTTATGAAAACTTGAATGTAATAACTTGCTTGACTAATTCCTCCCTCATTAACCATATGATGTGCCACAGGGAACTGTGTGATTCCATTTTTCCCCAAGAATGGTGGATTTCAGTAACCTGTGAGGCTGTGCTAGTGTTGCGTCTCTATTTCAGTAGCCTGCACTGAAACGCTTATTAAAGTTGTAAAGAAATGTTAATTTCCAGTTAAGTTTTCACATTTGTATTTTAACAGGAATACTTAAATCTTTTGAAGTGCTTCAAACAGATCTTTTAGGAACAGAGCTTTATTATTTCGTTAAAGCTCAGGGCCACCATGTCTCACAAAATGTAAGTTTCTTTAGAAAAGTGAGCATCTCCCTTTTTTTTTAAAGCAAATGTCTTAATTTAGTTGTAGATCAATGGTAGTTTTATTAAAAAAAATTATATGAAGCAGAAAAGAGGGAAGTAATACATAAATGCGCAGAGTTGCTCTGGTTTTGAAAAAGCTTGATCAAATGCATTTGTGTCTCAGACTCAGTAACTGCAATGCCCTCCCTTTACGAACGTACTTGTTATCTGTTCGCTTTGACACAGATAAGCCATTACAGTTCAGTGGTACCTATGTTAATTGGAAAAATTGAACAATATTGGTCTTAATGTTTCCCCTTATAATTATGGGAAATACATGATCTTATTTGTGGTAGTGGTGGGCTACCCATATATCTAGTAATTATAATTGTTACGAAGAAGTAAAACAGAAACACATTTTTTCTGATGCTACATGAATTTAATTGGGAATCAGTAACGATTGCAAAAAACATGCGTTTTTGAAGAAGATTAAGTAAACAAACAAAAAGATTAAAAGGTTGTTTGGCAGGCTGACAACTTGGGAGAGTTTCTGCTGACTCCTCTGAGTTTCCACTGTGATCTCCTTCCTTTGAAAACAGGACGAACGGGTTCAAAATTATCTGGCTGTGCTGCCTAAATCGGCTGTGTTCCACTGTCACAGTAAATGAATTTTGATTAAAGAGATGCTTTGAGCAAAGGTGGTGACAGATTTATGCTCTGCAAAGCTTTACCTGGTGACCTGAGTCTTTAGGCCCACAATTATTCTATACTTAGAAGGGAACAATTAAATATAGCAGAAGCAACTGATGTTTTTTATTACAACTGCGTAGCATTTATGATTATGCAGATAAAGGCTGCACTTTGGTTTATAGATGAAAGCTTTGCACTTTTTTTTTTTTCTTGGTGTGTATAGAAGTCAGGTCAGAGTCTGAGTGCACAGATTCTAACCTGTGTTCTTTTGATTTCATGATATGTTTTAAATCAAGTGTAAATAACAACAGAGAATGCTGCTGAGTAAACTTAATTAACTGAATGCTTGGCAGATTGGCTTTAAAAGAATGAATAGTAAAAACAAGACAAACTCCTTGCTCCTCAACTCATTGCTTTTTAAGAAATACTAGTGAAGTGTGGATGTCTTAAAAATTCAGATTTACAATACATCAATTAGTGTCTGATTTACAATACAATCAAATTAGTGTCTGTTCTCACAGTTGCTCACTCCGGATGGAGGAGATTTATCAATTGAAGTATATGTACAAACAATTTTTAAAATGGAATTGAGTATTTTATGCACTCCAGGGGCAGCATCTCCTTTTGAATGACCTTTTGTTAGCTGCTTTGTATACAGGGCTTTACCTACTGAGTAGATTTAAATAGTGTGCAATATACATAAAGGGATGGAAAGTGTATCTATCTGAGTATATGTACGAATTGATATAAGCAGATAGCTGATGGGAGCAACTTCCTGCAGAGAGAAGATGCTGATTGAATACACTCTATTCTTGCACATTGATTATTTTTTTTCTGTGTGTATGTGTATTTTATAGAACAGCAAAAGCCTTTATTAAAGTAATCTGGCTATTGATTGCTTTCATATCAATTTAAAGTGTATTGAAGTACTTATTATCAATGATAATAGTATTATAATTACTGCCAATAGTATTTTCTTTATTAGTAGCAGTTAAAATTATTTTGATTATATTAGTAAAAATGTGCTATTTAAAGTTCCTTTTCTGTTGCTAGTTACTCTTCTGCTTGATATTTTGGTTTGGAGTAAGCATGAATATGGGGCTTTAATTTAGGATCTCAAAATGAAAGACTTCTCCTCTTCCCCTCAGTTTTTAGCCAGGAGATTCTCAGGTATTTGATTGCGGATTTTAGCTGGCTTAGGTGACCTTATATGCAAAGGCTGTTTTAAAGCAGGAAATTACTACATTTGGGAATTTTAAAAGTTTGTATTCGTTTCAGGACTAGCGCAATGCTCATTAAAGTTTTGATGAATGTGTGGGTTAACATGCTGCATGCATGGGTAAAAAGGATGTTATATTGGTGTGCAATTTGTCCAGATACCATATGCATTTGCTGCCTTGGTAATACCCATATCAGACCAGGTAAGGATGAGAAGAAATTACAGAGATGGAAAGAAAGCAACATAATGGTTCTAGCAGGGAATGTGGCTTTCACTGTGCTGCCCAGAGGTCTGCCCTGGCTGAAAGGGCAGCCAAGTTGGCTATCACATGGTGAGGTTGGCCTTTGTGGTGCTAGGAGAGGTACTTGCTTCCCGCTCGGAGTCCGTAAGAAGATCCTGTGTTTCTACTACAGTCTAACCAAATTTAAAAGCCCTGGAGTTCCTCAAGCCCATCATTTGGTAAGAAGGCAGACTATTTTTACATGCAGTGTATAAGGCCAATGTTACACAGTCCAAGAGTATTACAATAAAGTGTTGGTATGCATAAAAAAAAATACGTATGGCCGAGTTTATATTAATGTCTTGAAAAGTTGTTTTTAAAAAAGAGTTCATACTGCATCAAATCCAGGTTTAAATAGGGAAGTCCAAGATTCTCCAGTTACTGATGAGTTTCTTACATGGTGCTATTGTAATTTTTGGAAGAGAAGCAGGAGTGACTTCATTCAAATCAAGGGGTATGGCTTTTTTTCCACTGTCTCTTGGAACTGGTCTGAGAGTGAAATACATGTACTCCATATCATTTCACAAAACTACCGAGAGTCCATATTTACAAAGGCCTCATTGAAATGTGCTACTCCTTCTCAAGTAATTAAAAATGAGAACTGAATTGCCAAGTTTATAAAACTGTATGCTCTGCTTGACAACCCTGTCTTCTCTTTATCATGGTAAAATAAAAAAAAAAAAAAAAAAAAAAAGAAGAAGCTATTCTGGTTTATTTATTCTAGGAATATTCTAGGCCTTAGTACCAAAAATCTCTTCATTTTATTTACATTAACTTCCCTGCAAAGGGGAGAAATAAGCAGCACAGTGTTGTGTGAGTGTAGCCACGCTTTCTAGCACTTCTGCAGGTTGCAACCATAACTCTCCTGCTTCCTCTCCCTGTAGAAAATGTGTTGATGACATGAGCGATCATCTCCGGGAGGAGGAACGCGCAAGGGGGAGCTGTGACAGGAGGGTGGAGGAAATGGTAAGGGAGATGGATGCCAGTTTCAAGAAACCACAGGCAGGTGGTAAAATGGAGACCTGTTTGGGGGAATTTTTGAACCACTGGCTAGGAGGTTGGCACCAATGAAGCTTCTGGAGGCAGGAGGATGAAGCACCAAGATTGATGGACACAGTGCAGTTGGCCTAGAGAAGCGATGACAAGCATGGCTTCAGATGTTTTCTCTCAGGAACGGAATTCCCTCCTTGCTGCATCAAGTGGGCTCGGGGCACATAAGCCTTGGGGGCAGTAGGTGTCTGAGCACTCCAGCTGTGGTTGCTACAGCTCTGCTGGGGAGCAGATTTTATCTCCACAAGAAACTTGATTTTTAGTGTTCTGTTCCTTTGCATGGACTCGGGTTTCTGCTGGAGGCCAGCTGTGTTCAGGGAGCAGGCTGCTGGCTGCGCTGGTGGCACGAGAGGAGAGCCGACAAAATCTGTATTGCTTCAGGTTTGTTTATAGGCAGGGGCTTGTTTGCAGCTGTGGCAGTAAATGAAATCGTGCAGCATCTTCCTTAGCCCGTGCCAGGGAGCATTCGTGCCACAGGGCACTGCATTGGCTTCCCTTTTAAATTTGCCCCGAATTATGGTGAAGTAATGTTGGGCTGTTTCTTAGAGACAGAGGTAGGGCTATACTGCTGAGAATTTAGAAAATGGAATATAATAAAAACCAGGCTGAAATGACATCATTCTTTTCTGTTTCACAAGCATGCACTGCATGTGTGGACAGTGCACAGATGTTTTGCCATGATAACTTGCTGGGTAGGTTTATGGCCTTGGAACATCAATAATTAAAGAGGTTTTATTTTGAACTGCCTGAAATTCTGTGGAAGCATGTATCAAACTTTAAGTTACGTCTCTGCAATGTTTAGGATGTTCTAGTCATAAAAATTCACTCCTTTAGTACTTAGCATTTTAAGTATTTTTTTAATTAGTCTTCCTCCTCCTTTTTTTTTTTAGTTGCTAATTGTCTCCAGACATTTTTTTTCACTGTGATGAAGACCTCTGTTGATGTTTGCCTTTTCTTTATTTAATTTTTTTTGCTTTCCTTTTCTTCTTTTTTTTTTTTTTTCTAAGTGCAGTGTGTAGGGAGGTGTTTTGATTTCATCCTCTTGCTAGAGAGTTGGAGCAGTAAACTTTGAACACATGATGTTTCTGGCCATCAGGATTTCCTCCCAACAGTGTCTGATACCACACACACACAGACACACATACAGACACACACACACACACACATATATATATATCTCAAGATCTTTTTCTAATGGTTTGTCTTAGTTTACTCTTGTATTCCAGACTAGACTCTATTGTGTCTAAGAGCAGGATTGATACACACTGCCTGAATCTGCTGATTGCTAGAGAACAGCTTTGCTAGATGAACATAACACATTCCATAGGTTTCTCCCTTTTATGGTCTCAGTTACAAACAGTTTTTTAGCTCCAGTATGGTTTAGTGAATGTGTTCTGCTTTTAAATGGACATTCAACATATGGGTGTTTCCTTTAACAAAGGGCCAGCGAGCCATAGATCAGATCAAAAAATCATTTTTCAGTTTGACTATATAATCCTACTAAATGAAGTGCATTTTTCCTTGTATGTCTTTCCTTATTTGACAAAGTTCCTGTTCTTTAATATTATCCCCAAGTTTCCTGAGAACCTCACAATTAATGACGAGGACCTGATTTTGATCTTTTGTGTTGATGAGTCAGGAATGCCATAAATCGAGAAGAAAAGGGAATTATGCAGTAATATAAATATAGTGGAGATGGCAGCTATAGCAGACTGCTTCAGCTGTGAGCCCACGGTGATTTACATTAGTGCATAGCTTGTGTTTCTTTAAAAAGGATTTGTGTTTCAGAGCAGTGAAAGGGATCAATAAAATGGAAGAAATTTTTTATTTTCTGTCATATGAAGAAGGCTCTGCTGAGTTCTCAAAATCCCCCCTAGAACAACAAAACAGAAACAAACCCATGTCCAAATCCCCTATGCTTGTTTTAAAATCTTGTCCCTTCAAAGAAGCTTTAGGTCAGAGGCCTTATGTGAGCAAGGGAAATACCTGCCTCTTCCATCCCCAAATTGTGGCGTCTGTCCTGGGGCAGAGGGTCATCTTTGTCCTTGTGATGGAAACATAAGCTGCTTCTGCTGATTACCTTTTTTTTTTTTCTTTCAAAATGCCATTAGTAAGCTCCTGTGTTGTCTAGCACTCTCTGTCCTCTTCGTGAGGTAGAAGCATGTGATGTTTGTTGTAAATGTTCTAGACTATTATTTAGTTCTAGTTCTAAAACATTATCATGATTCATTTTGAGTAACTGACTCTTCTGCATTACATATCTCTCGCCAACTGTCTGTTTGATCATAAAAACAGAAAAAGCAATCTGGGTTGACCACTCTTGCTTTCAAGGCAAAAATAAAAATATTTTCAGTATACTCTGATTTATCTAGTAAGTCATTAATGCTTCTTCTTTCTCACCCCTCAATATATTGGCTTAATTTTCTCTGAGAAAGGACAAAAAAACCAAAATGGTCAGTCTATAGCAGTCACTTGGCTAAATTGGTAGGCGTGTTTCATCTTTAGATACAAAGTGTTAAATGTTGATCTGTTCCCTTGCTTTTTCTGAGGATAAAAGCAACTTTTTTTTGGAAGCTGATCTGCAAACTCAGTAGTGTCTCTTGATGAAAATAAGGAAACATAAACATATGAACTTGTGATTTAATCTTTCAAACCATGGAATATGAAAATTGGTAAGATAATTTATTGGTGAACTGGCTTTAGTAGGTGGCAGTGATTGAATTTTTAGTCTCATATTTTTGTCCTAAATTAATTACTAATGTAGGAAAAACAAAACAGGAGAGGGGGAAATAGATGAAGTATAAATCATGTGACACTAACTGACGGCTAGGTGGAGGCATCCATCCAGAGCTGCCTACTTGCCTTTATACGCACCCAGCTTCAGGTGGTTCAGAAAGACACTTCTTTTACACAGACAAAACTAGTGAAGAAGGGAGGGATGTGGACATGCTAGTGGGGATCCCATTCTGGTATCTCAGGTATTGCTTACTTTGCACTTTAAAAAAGCCAGGAAGTTACCCTTTTAAGAGAGAGCTTTTAAAGATAAAATTGTTTAGTTTTGTGGGGTTTTTTTAAGAATCAAGATCAGATTTTCAGTAAATGCCTTGAATAAAATAAGTATTGTAGGACAATATTTTTAAGTTTCATTAATTAGCTTTTGAGTGAAATAATTTTAGTCACTTGTGCTTATGTTAAGCTCTGTGTTTTCTAGGAGAGTGTGTGCTATTGGTTTGTACTGGCTAAAGTCTTTACCATATAGAAAGCCACCTTGTTTTTGTACAGTTGCTACTTCAGTTCTTGCTTCCCTTCTAACACTTGGGATCTGGCAGTATTGTTAGTATTCTTCTAGCTATTTGGAGGTGAGCAATTACTTAGTAAACTGCTTTCAATACTAAGGGTGTGCACCCAATTACCCAGTAATGAAAAGCCTGCTTTTTTGTTGTGTTTTTTTTGCTTCCACCCTAATGGAGCATCAGCTTGACAGGAGTGACATTAAAATTATTGTATGCAAACATTCAGCACCCTCCCCAGGAAAGCATCCCTTATCTTGCTTTAACTGCATTCCAGCAGTATAACTGCTTCCATTACAGAGAATTTGGCTAAGATCTCCCCACCGGTAGAAGTGTGTTTAGCCAAAACGTTCAGGATCTTGAGCTTACTCAAAAAAGTAATGAAATATGAAAATAAAAAGGATTTTTAAAATAGGTCTTGAGGTTTGAACTTTTATGATGTTTGGGTAGTGAGAATTTCCCCCATCCCTCAAATTAAGTTTAGAAATTTTTCTTTGAAGATAAAAGATGAGACTCTCGCACAGATATGTGACTCCCAAGAACTGGGATGTGGGAAGAAGCAGCACAAATATGAATTTTGCAGAAATTGCCAGTGCTGTGAAAGGTGGGGGGGAATGGGTGCCCATGCATGGTGTTTCCCCCACATCCTGTAAGCACTGAGTGGCACTGTGGTTGCTTTGTGCTACCTTGCCTTCCTCAGCTTGGTTTCGCACTTGCACTATCCTGGGAAGCTACGTATAGAGAGGGAATGATACTTGAGAAAATGTTTGATGAGATTAAAGATGTTTTCTAATGTGTTCCGTGTGTGGCTCTGACTAACAGTGTCCCTCACTGGAGCAGAAAGCAGTCATTATGGAGAGGCTGTGGGATGAGAAGAGAAGGTAGGAAGGAGGCTGGCCTCCCTGCAAGGAGACAGCAGACCCAGTTTTACAGGCAGAACCTGTAGGACAACTACAGATGCACCTCTGCTGAAGGCATGCAAAGACCACAGCTCTCTCTCAGCTTAAAAGTAGCTGGTGGTGCCTAAAGGATGAGTGTCTGCCCATTGGACTTGCTGTTGAAGGCAAGGAGAGTATTTCATTGTGCATCTTGAGCTGTTTTTTTCTGAGAAGGGGTGTGTAACAGTATGTGTTTTGGTCGAGGAGTGAACTTGTGTCCTCACCTCAGCTGCAAGGCAGTGACATCTCTTTTCCATCAGGGCTGGAGGACCAGGGCTCACATGGATGACTTGTGCTTTCTTGTCCTTTTTTTTTTTTTTTTTTTTTTTTTTTTTTTTTTTTTTTNGTGGTTGCTGCTCTAACACAGAAATTACTTTTCTGCCCTGTTTCATGGTGGCTTTCTGCAGCAAGGTCTGAAGGTGAAGGCTTCCACTGGAAAAAAACAAAACAAAACAAAACCCAAAAAACCCCAAACAATCAAAAAAAATCCCAAAACAACAACAACAAAAACTGGAGTGTTGAAAGCCAAGCAGCAGGCAACAGTTTTGCCAAGAGGGCCTAGGGTTAAAAATTTGTAAAGGAAATAAGGTTCCCTGGAATTAGGGGAGAAATACATTTCCACTTAATTTCAGCAGGCTGCCCTAACAAATTGTAGCATCTATAGTTGGCTGACAATGTAGAAATAACCCATGAACTAAAAGAAAAGTTTACTTCAGAAGATGGCTCTCTTAAATTATTTACCTTGGCTTCCTCCTCTCCTGAATTGGGGAAAACATAACAGTGTTTCCCTCTCTTGATCCCTGCTTTGGCTGGTTGCTGAAATGCTTTTGGATATAATAAAACCTTCTTAGCACAGTAGAAAACTTCCAACATAGCAAAACTGATTGCCAAACCTAAAAAAAAAAATAAATGTCTGCATCCAGTAATGAACTTCCTGTGATCTTGGATGCCATATCCCTTTTGTGCTGTGGCAATGACTTTTCCACACGTTTTTATAAAGTGTTTTGAATTAGTTTTGGTGACATAATTCACATAAATGTTCTGAGCGCTCTCTTTGCCCAGCCCTGACCTCACCCCACTATGGAGATTCTGTAGTATTTTTTCCTGTGTTGAAAACTACTGAGGACTTCATGCATCGTTTTCCCACATGCAATGAAAATAAAGCACTATTTAACACTCCACCCCAACAGATAAAAAAAAAAGCCCCCATCCACCACCCTACCCTTGCAGACAGAATTTCCCACAAAGAAAAGTTCTTTTGTCTGAAAGTCAAAGCGTTTTTTTTTTTTTAAGTACAACTTTCAAAGGGAAGCTATTGAAAACACTCTATGAAAACACTCTGCTCTAACCTTTTTTCTCCTTATCAATATGCTGAATTATCCAGAAGAGAACTGGAGAGTTTGTAGAAACCTCTTGGCCCGATGTAGGCTTGGGAGTACAGCTGGTTACCTAGACGCACTCTGCTTCTGAAGAAGTCCCTGTTCTTTCAGTGCTCATGTCCACGCTTCTCCTTCAGCTTGCCATCCCTTTGGTTGTGCTGACAGCTGTTTTGGGGCCACAAGTTAGCTCACTGGAGGGATTTAGATTAAATCCCAGCATTTCTGAAAGGCTGTCGTTGGAGCCATGCAGTGGCTCGGCAGTCCCCGAAGCAGCTGTGCATACATAGGAGGAGCCCTGCCATGCCGCAGCACAGCAACAAACACACAGAGGGCAGGGAAACATGAAAACTTTATTTTCTGGCTTTGCTTGAGAGCAAAATAAAAGGTACTTTTCAATGACCCCACCTGAGGGTAGATCCCATTGACTATCTGGGAGTGTGGGCTGCAAGCACTCTCCTGGGAGCTGTCATAAATTTTGATTCTGAGATACTCGCAGTGACCCCTAGAGCAGCCCAGAATCTGGGAGCCATAAAGGAGCTGCTTTGTCTGTTTGTTTAGTTATTTAGGAAGTGTCTATAAAGTGGCACATTTTTTCTCAATTTTTTCTTTTTTTTTTTTTTTTTTTTAAGAGGAACCATGCAGGATACTAACTTGACAACTAAACTGTTGTCTTTGAAGATGACCCATTCATTGCTGAAGGACGGTGGCAGATACCATATATTTTAGCCAAGACATTTTTTTTTTCTTTTTCTGGCGAGTGGTCTTTAGAGCTGTCAGTCTCTCACCTTTTGCTGGCTGTAAACTAAACAGAATAATTCAGGATCCTGTAACCAGAGCAGCCCTTCATAAATGAAGGTCAGTTGGGTGCAGTGCTGTAACAACAGCCGGTAGAAACAGCCTTAGACCAAAGCATTTTTGTTAAGCAGAGGAATATTAGCTACACTGAGAGTTCCTGAAAGTGGGTGGTTTCTACTGCTAAGCTCAGTAACGCTTTGTCATAATGAAAACCCAATGCTGTCTGCAAGTAAAGATTGTGTGTCTCAGATTGGGAAAAGGTGCTGTTGGATGAGAGGAACAAATCCTGCTGTGGCTGTGTTTGTACTTGAAGAAAAAACTTTAAATGCCAACAAATGCCACGGTGTCTTTCATGAAGTTAGTTTTAATTTATTTTTAGACTTGATTAATAGTTACTGCAATATTCGCCTTGCAAATTTTTTAATGGAATGCTTTAAAAAACCCTTGTGTAATATGCGATCCCTTCTGTGTAATTGTACTCTCATACAATGTCTTTGGTGAGAATGAACGAGCACAGTTTTACCCAGAATTGTTTGGAAGACACCAGTGTGGAAAGCAGAGATGACTCACAGTGCCTTGGAGGAAGAAGAGCTAGCAATTAACCACAGAGCATGGCATTATCTCTATGCCAAAGCTGGCTGAGAAAGCCAGTGTGTTTTCGACTTTGCTATTTCAGGAAAAAAAAAGTACTACGGAGAAATATTGTCTCTTTAAGCAATCTTGATAATCTTGTCAACCTGATGAGTTTAGAACAGGTAGCATGGGAAGCATGTGAATCAAAAAAAGGTGTTAGTTCCCATCTCAAAACCATTGCTATTTTTATTTGATTAATAAATACATATGAAACATTCTCCTTATTTGTCAGCAGGCTCCTCCACATGAATAAACTTGGTTGCATAACAAGAATGTGGTATGTGATAGAGCACATGGTTAGATAATAAGTATTTCTGCATAAATTTATTTTCTATGTAATCCCATGTGTCTGTACTTGTATTTCTTTAGGAATATCTATATGGCATCTATTTCTACTGCTGGCAGTTTGACAGATGACTGTACAGAAGGAATGCAAGTGAAATAATAAGAATCTCTTACTTCTCAATGTCATTTGTTTTCTGTTTGCATTTAGTGCAGTAGGGTTCATGTTGATGAAGGTAGCTTAACTTTACAGACAAAACTGGTGAAAACCACAGCAATTAAATCTTCATTGTGATTTCTTTACAATAAAAATCTATCTTTTAAACCATATGTTGAATATTTTCTTTTGAGGATGCATTTTATTTAAATTAATTTGACATTTCCTTTTATCTGTAGTGGCCTTTACTTTTGCTTACACAGAGAATACAGTAAGAAAGGGGTTAGCTTCCGTTTTGGGTCCTACTTCTTTTCCTCACCTGTCACCTCCTGAAAGATATAAAGACATAGTGCTGTTGTGGTGTGCTGCCCTGGGACCTGGTCCTGTCCTCGTGGAGATCTGCTGCTTTGCTTCTTTCCACCTCAGTGTGCAGCTCAGTTACTGAGCTTTAGCCATGTTCTTTGTTTCTGGCAAGGAGAAGGTGAAAGACCTCATGAAATAGTGGATTTAGCATATAGGCTGCAAGTTGTGCCAATTGCTTTACTTCATTTAGTAAAAAGAAAAAAACCCACGATAGATAGGAGCAATATTTTGGCATTGGCCATAGGAGAAATCATGCTGAAGGAGGTGTTCGGGAGTTAATGATACATCAGGATTGATACTCGGTTTCCAAGCATCCAAAGAGGAAGGCTTTGAAGAACCTGCAGTGATAAGGAGCTTAGAGTTGCTTTCAGGCTAGCACTATATTGCATGCAGATTGTCTTGTGGGCAGGAAAAAGCCCTAGGTGAAGACCAAGCCTGTAATTTAGTCTACTGGTTAATAGTGAAATATCAGGGTGACTTAATTTAAAAATTATTATCAAGGTGTTAATCTTCTTTGCCTTCATGAAACCACCTGAAAATAATGATTGGTGGCTGGCATTGGCTGTGAGAAGTCAGTAAGTCTACTTTCTAAACTCTTTCCTCCTTGGGAGAAGTTGATTTGGGGTGTTAGTATTGTGGGAGGCAGTCACTGGGCTCAGAGGGATCCACTGGGCTCTCAGCAGATTAGTATCTGATGAACAAATGTTTTTACACCTGTAAATTCAATAATAAGTGACTTCTCTTTCATTTTCTGCCCCTCCCACCCTATCTTTCACTAAGTAAGTGGTGTGCCAGAAGATGAGCTTTCTTTAGATATGTAAACAAGAAGCTGTGGTGCAAATTACAGAAGATTGCAAAGCCTTGATTTGGTTTTCTCTGTGCTGTGAGCAAAGAGTAAAGATTTAAGAATTGATACTCTTGATTTTTAACTGTGACTAAACAGCTGTTATGTTGTGGCTGATTATTTCACATGCCAGTGGTTGAGAGACAGGATCAGATTATTCCTGCTGCTAGCATGAATGTCCTTATTTACTCTGTCTTCTCTTCTGTTGAGGATAATTTGGGCTTTCATTTACCCTCCTGTTCTCACCTTGTTTTGGCAGCTAATGGAAAGGAACCCTTGCTGTGTGTCAAATGTTTTATGCAGGGTCTGCTGGGGAGACCATAGGCTCTACAAGAATGACCCTGCGTATTATTCTTTTGTATTCTCGGGCCTTTTTCCACCTAGAAACTGCTGTTGGTAGGGGAAAATGTTAAAATGTTTCAGGGTTGCAAAAAAAGAATCAAGGTTGATTTCAGTCCTGTACACGGCAGAAGGGGAAATTGCAGGGGGGAGAAAATTTTTCTTGTTGTTCACAGTTGGTGCTCCTGCTGAATATGTGGAAGTGTACATATGGAGTGAACACATGCACAGGAACTCCGTACAGAGAGAACACGTACATATACATAGGCCGTATGTTCACTATTTTAGATGTTTTGTTCTCCCTTGTGTTTTTATCAAGCTTTTAACAGGGGTATTTTAATTGAGATTAAATATAACTATGTAGGACAGTAACTAAGACACAAATTCTGCTTTCCTCCTCACTCTGTGTGTCAGCAACATTCCTCATGCTCATCCTCCGCCTAGAAATGAGTTCCTTTTAACCTAGAGCCTGTTGTGAGGAAGAGAGAGATTAACAGCATTCCTCCAGGCGTGGTGGGGCTGGGTTTTATTTACAAATTTTGTCCAGAGTTGCAACACACTCACCATGTATCAGGCCAAGAAGGCATGCAAACTTACAAATGAACTGAAAAAGCATGACAGCAATCCTATACCTGTGCACACAAGCGAAAATGAGCCTTCTGTCTTTCTTATGCATGGTTTACAGAAAAAGTACTTTTTTAGCTTGGTTCCTGGAAGAGACACACATACAATGTCAATAAGGTGAAATAATTTTGCTGTTTTGGCTGTGAAGTAACTTTCAAATATGTTATAAAGACACAGGACTCCAAACAAAAAGATGTGCATGAATAGCATTCACATCTATAGGAAGAAAGAGTTTCCTCTGTTTTGCCTGTCAAATGGTGAGAGCTGGTTATAAAACCCATGTGAACTATGTTTTTCTGCCCAAGTGTCTCACTGGCTTCTAAAATTCCTTTTTAGGATTTGATTATTGCAAATACCTGGTAAGATTTATTAAATTGCATATTCTGTAGGTCAAAGAGTGAGTAAATACAAACAAGAAAAAAAGAAACAAACTTTTTGCATTTATGGGCCTAGTTAATATGATGAAGAATGAGGATTTCTGAGATTACTGATGATTCTTCTCTGCTTCTTATTTAGCCACTCTCTCCTTTCTTGTTCTTTGTGGTTCTGTTATCTACAAAAACATTCAGATTAGTGCATTAATTAGTTTATGTTAACCAGCAGAGGGCTTCCACCTCAAAGCAAACAGCCATATGCCCTTGCAGTTTCCCTGTTATCCTCTTAATCAGAGAAATGGGAAAAGAAAGACATTCATCTAGTTGTCTAGGGTACTTTCCTGCTGGCAGAATGGTCCTCAAAATGTTTTTTATACAGTTTGTTTTTATCTGACTTCCATTTTTTTAGTACAGCTGTCTTCTTTTCCACAGGAAAGCTGGATGATCCAGTAGAAGTTTCTTGTGCTTCACCAAAATGTATTTCTCAATTTATGATGTAACTGATGCATTGCAAAGTTTCATGTGCGTATTCAGGTATTAGAAGTGGTTTTAGTCCCTTTTTAATATGGACATAGCATATGTTGAGTAAAGGAGCAGCAGAGAGTAGGCTGATTTCACAGTAGATTAAAGCAATGCAAGTTGCGTTTATAAAGTCAGAATTTGTTTAAATCCATGTGTTCTTTGCAGAGCACTCAAGAGCATTAGGTAAACAAAAGAGGAGAGGAATATATGTGAAGCAGGGAAAGGGTATTACAAAAGCACGCAGCTTTTCTGGGAGGTAGGAGCTGCCCAACAAGACGCAGAGGGTAGTTAGATTTGGAGCATCCTTTGTGTCAGGTGTGACAGCGGTTTGGAGCGGGAGGGTGGCGGGGGAGAAGGGGTCAGCGCGGGGCAGGAGCATGAGGCGCTGGCACTGCCCTCCCTTCTGCAGCTCCGCTTCCACCCCCTCAAAGTGACTGATCCCATGAGCAGAATGCCTGCGGCGGGGGAGGGGGAGATCTCCACGGTGAAAATTTACTCCCTCCCCCGAAAAATCAGTACTTAGATAGCTAATCGTCACAGGCTGTCAGCGCTTGGGGTGTGTTGGGGAACAGTTGTGGGTGGAGTCCTCCTCTGGCCAAGTCTCCGCTTTGGAGGGTAGGTGGTCCTATGGTTAAGAGTTTTTTTTAAAATCAGATGTTGTGTGAGGAAAGCAGAGCCCCACAGCTCAGGAGGACTTCAGTGGGAAGCGGGGCAGCGGCCAGTTAGTGGGAGCCTTCAGCAGCGCTGTCTTAATGACTTGAGTTGTCATGCCCGAGTCAAAAAGCGCTAAAATTGTTAATTACATTTTAAGCTGAGATAATAACAGCTTTCTGGAAGCAAATTGCCAGAAGCTAGATCACGAGTGTGTCGCCGCAGCCCTGTGGCATTTGCCTCCTCTCCCCCTCGGCTGGCCGCAGCGGCCCTGTCGGCCCGGCGCCTGCTGCCACCTGCTGGAGCCCGCCTGCTGGCTGCGCCCCGCCCCGCCCGGCGGGTCCCGGGGCAGCGGTTTCCGCCGGTCCCGGCGAGGCCCCCGGCATCTGCTGTCGCAGGGAGCGGTGCCTCACGGTGCAGCGCAGGTGAGGAGGGCTAGCAGTGAAGTATCTGAATATTTGCAAGATGTCTGAATTCATCAAAGTCCTGTGACTTGCCTCACTTGGCACCTGTGTGCTGGGAGAGCAGAAATTAAATAAATACAAGCGGCTTTATTTGGGAAATAGTTACTGGCTGCCGTGAGGTGAAACTCAGCAGTGTATGACCAAGGCTGAAACTGAACGCTGTTCGAACCCTTCCCTCCTGTATCCCTCGGAGTAGCCATCATACTCTTACCCAGCAAAGCTCAGTACTTGAAACGGTTCCTGCAGTCAGTGATTGCCTAACTGCTCTGTACCTGGAAGCAGATTTTCTCTGAAATTTGTGGTTTTTTGAATTTGGAATTGTTCTGATTAAGAAAACCAAAAGCTTGCGAATGTGTTTGTACTCAGTTGAAGCAGGTAGGCATCTTACACACGGTTAACTTGCCTGTTCTTTTGGCATCAAACTATTTTAGAGAAAAGCAGGATATGTTTCTGGGCAATTCTGGTGTTCATTCTGCCCGTCTTACAAATATCTTACTATTTGCTAACAACCAAACTGTGTGAGCGCCTTGTTGGTGTTCCTTGCTCAGTTCTTCTCTCACAGTAAGAGCGGTTTGGTTGTCTGGGCGGGAGTTATCCCTACGTGCAGCACGTGTTGGGGGAAGAACCTGGCCCAGGTTAGCTTAGCACTTTTTAAAAACTGTCCTCTTGGTTTTATGAAATTTTCTTACCAAAGTAAATACAGCTATTAAATCTGAGAAAATATTGCCTGCCCTGATGCTGTGAATCCTTTCACGGTACAGAAGCTGAAGGCAGGGAGGGTGGTGGCACGTGCATCATACAGACCTGTCCAAAAACTGTTTCATCCTCTATGGGTGTCTGCAGTCTGATTTTATTTATTTTATTATTATTGTTTTTTTTCCATGGACCTAATAAAGTTGAAAATGTGGGTGGGATGCTTGAAGCAGTCCTATAGTGCATAACTCCCTTCTCTTTCAGGTGCTCATTTACAGTATGGTATATTTTTAAGTTGAAAAAAACCCAAAAGAATAAAATGGGTAACAAAACAGAAAGGAAATTTTCATTTGTAATTAGGGCACTCAAAGGCTCTGTAGTGGTTGTGACAAAAGCAATTAATAGGCATTGCTTTTTGTGTGAGACAGGGCCTACTTAAGTAGGTCATGAGGCTAGTAGCCAGGAGACCTATTTTCTTAGCTTTGCTGCTTATCCTTTCTATGATCTTGGGCAAGTAACTTCATTTTCGATCCTTTTCCTTCTTTCCTTTTTTTTTTTTTTTTTTTCTTTCCCCCCTCTCGGGTCCCTTCACATTGGAATGGAGAGAGTTTCTTGCTCTGCACAAAAAGGGACACAATCTTAACTTGAAGTTTGAGACCCTGTTGTAAAACCAAAATGCTTTCTGTGGCTGCTTTGCTGTAAATGCTCATGCAGGAACGTGGATTACTTTGTGGGTTTGCTACGTAAGCATTTTATAGGGTACCTGTATAAGAACTGGCACGCTGTAAATAATGACCTCTGATGGAGATCAGGTTCACAAGGTTTCCATACCTACTGAAATTCCCACATATCTCTGTATGGACATGATGAGTGGTGCTGAGGAAGTGACCACACATAGTGGACGGGTGGTGTTGGGGCAGTTTCTGGGATGGAGGGTCCCTCGAGGCTGCCGAGGGCATCCTGTGCCCTTTGCTGGCTGCAGCAGGAGCTGCATAGTGAAGGGTTGGGTCTGCAGGCAACGTGTTTTCCATGGGCTTTTGACGGTGTTTAATCCAAAGGGCTTTATGACCGGCTGGTGATGAGTTGTTACGACCTGAAGGAAGACGCCCAGGAAGCCGAAGACGTGTCCTCTTGGCTGCTGGAATGGTGGCTGCCCCAGGAAGCTGTACTTGTGAATCACCTTTGTTGCTGTCTGGTTGAGTCATCAGAAATGATAGACTAGGAAATGTAGGGATTAAATTAACATGTGAATTGGGCCAAGAACCACAGCTGAACCAAAACCAGAGCATGTGTGCAGGGTTTTGGGGTTGTTTTTTTTCTTTGTGTTTTGCTGGTTTTTACACTGAAGTGAAACCTTTTCCATGCAACGGGTTTTTTTGTTTGTTGGTCTTAATGGGAATGTAGTGGCTGTGAGCTGTGTATGTGTGTTTGTTTAACAACTTTTAGAGAAGTCTTTGGCAATCAGGTTGTGATAGATGGTAAAAATCCTGATGGCACGTGAGGCTGTCTATGCACTTTTGCTCTTGTTCACCTGTAAAGATAAAAAAAAAAATGGGCAGAGAGGGGAGGAACGAATTTATCTTTCTATTTCAAACCCTTGGTTTCTTCTTCTGTGATTCCTTCATGTTTTTTTTACTGAGATGGGCTTGTATTAAGTGAACCAAAACCAACGTCTTAATCTTTACGTGCATAACCTGGAAAATATGAAGCCTATTTACTTGTATGACAACTTCATAAGGGAGAAAATAGTCAGGTTGGAAAATTATTTAAGTTTATTAGAAATGTACCTTGTTTCTCTTAAATGGCTTTGTAGGCTGTTTTACAAAATTAAATTTAATCCTCTGAAGTGTGTCAGATGCTAAAATTTTCAAATCCTTGACCTTGTATTTGGCTACTGATTAAAGCATGGACTAGCCTGCAATTCCATTGGTGTTAATGACTCAATGTGTTGTTTTTCCAGCAGTAGTCACTATTTTCTCTTGATCTTAGGAAATTTACTTCTGATTCATATGTGCAATAATGTATGTTGATATTAAGCTTCTTGTCACCTAAAAATAAAAAAGTGTTCTGTGGTAATGACAGTGTCATGATGGATCTTTTCCTGCGATGATATATAATAATACCAAGCTCTGAGCAAAGCGTTGCACGGCTTTATGTTTACAGTAACAGTGGAAATGCTATGGTCAATCACCTGCAGCAATGTTTTTGCCCTTGCATCATCAAGTTGTGACTAAGCACCGCCATATAAAGACAGAGCTCCAGACAGGTCAGGAAAATTCCTAAAATCAAATTGCTGCCAAGGCTCCGGGCAGGTCTCTGGGATTTACCTTGGCATTTTGGGTTAACCTGAAAGGGTTTCCTTCTTGTTGGTTTCTCTAATCTTCTGTTTCTAAGTGGTATAGTGGAGAGGACATGACTGGTTCTGCAGTTCCTGCCGGTGTTTTTATACATCTGGCTCTGTATAATTTAGCCAGTAATAGCTGTGGTAGTTTACAGTTCTCTGTACTTTGCAGTACTGGCAAATCCAAATGTTTGCTGTTTCTCAAAAGAAACAATAATTTGACTTAAAGTGTGGTCTTTGATTCTTTGATTTTTGTCTTAAATCCTGCCTATTTGAACATAGACTGACCCAAAGTGGATATTCCAGTGTTTGGGTCTCTAAGGGTATGTTACCTCACATTCTCCAAATTTTCTTTTAAGCAAAAAGTCTAAAGAATAAAAGCAAAACAAACCCCCCATACCCTACCCAAATATCTTGTCTCATCAGGGGTGGGGGGTGGTGTCTTTTTAAGACAAAAACCTCCAAAATGGAAGGACTTGATGATGCAGTAAGAAAAGCAAATGTTAGCAGTGCCTTGCCCCATTAGTGGCTCCCTCAGCCCCGCTCCCCAACGCCACTACATCACCACTGACTTGGGGAAGTGGTGGAACACCTGTGTGTGTACATATGCATTACTTCAATGCAAGCTCAATTTAAATACTGCCTATTAAATAATTTACAGAAGACAGTTGGCCAACNACCTGTATAAGAACTGGCACGCTGTAAATAATGACCTCTGATGGAGATCAGGTTCACAAGGTTTCCATACCTACTGAAATTCCCACATATCTCTGTATGGACATGATGAGTGGTGCTGAGGAAGTGACCACACATAGTGGACGGGTGGTGTTGGGGCAGTTTCTGGGATGGAGGGTCCCTCGAGGCTGCCGAGGGCATCCTGTGCCCTTTGCTGGCTGCAGCAGGAGCTGCATAGTGAAGGGTTGGGTCTGCAGGCAACGTGTTTTCCATGGGCTTTTGACGGTGTTTAATCCAAAGGGCTTTATGACCGGCTGGTGATGAGTTGTTACGACCTGAAGGAAGACGCCCAGGAAGCCGAAGACGTGTCCTCTTGGCTGCTGGAATGGTGGCTGCCCCAGGAAGCTGTACTTGTGAATCACCTTTGTTGCTGTCTGGTTGAGTCATCAGAAATGATAGACTAGGAAATGTAGGGATTAAATTAACATGCGAATTGGGCCAAAAACCACAGCTGAACCAAAACCAGAGCATGTGTGCAGGGTTTTGGGGTTGTTTTTTTTCTTTGTGTTTTGCTGGTTTTTACACTGAAGTGAAACCTTTTCCATGCAACGTGTTTTTTTGTTTGTTGGTCTTAATGGGAATGTAGTGGCTGTGAGCTGTGTATGTGTGTTTGTTTAACAACTTTTAGAGAAGTCTTTGGCAATCAGGTTGTGATAGATGGTAAAAATCCTGATGGCACGTGAGGCTGTCTATGCACTTTTGCTCTTGTTCACCTGTAAAGATAAAAAAAAAAATGGGCAGAGAGGGGAGGAACTAATTTATCTTTCTATTTCAAACCCTGGGTTTCTTCTTCTGTGATTCCTTCATGTTTTTTTTACTGAGATGGGCTTGTATTAAGTGAACCAAAACCAACGTCTTAATCTTTACGTGCATAACCTGGAAAATATGAAGCCTATTTACTTGTATGACAACTTCATAAGGGAGAAAATAGTCAGGTTGGAAAATTATTTAAGTTTATTAGAAATGTACCTTGTTTCTCTTAAATGGCTTTGTAGGCTGTTTTACAAAATTAAATTTAATCCTCTGAAGTGTGTCAGATGCTAAAATTTTCAAATCCTTGACCTTGTATTTGGCTACTGATTAAAGCATGGACTAGCCTGCAATTCCATTGGTGTTAATGACTCAATGTGTTGTTTTTCCAGCAGTAGTCACTATTTTCTCTTGATCTTAGGAAATTTACTTCTGATTCATATGTGCAATAATGTATGTTGATATTAAGCTTCTTGTCACCTAAAAATAAAAAAGTGTTCTGTGGTAATGACAGTGTCATGATGGATCTTTTCCTGCGATGATATATAATAATACCAAGCTCTGAGCAAAGCGTTGCACGGCTTTATGTTTACAGTAACAGTGGAAATGCTATGGTCAATCACCTGCAGCAATGTTTTTGCCCTTGCATCATCAAGTTGTGACTAAGCACCGCCATATAAAGACAGAGCTCCAGACAGGTCAGGAAAATTCCTAAAATCAAATTGCTGCCAAGGCTCCGGGCAGGTCTCTGGGATTTACCTTGGCATTTTGGGTTAACCTGAAAGGGTTTCCTTCTTGTTGGTTTCTCTAATCTTCTGTTTCTAAGTGGTATAGTGGAGAGGACATGACTGGTTCTGCAGTTCCTGCCGGTGTTTTTATACATCTGGCTCTGTATAATTTAGCCAGTAATAGCTGTGGTAGTTTACAGTTCTCTGTACTTTGCAGTACTGGCAAATCCAAATGTTTGCTGTTTCTCAAAAGAAACAATAATTTGACTTAAAGTGTGGTCTTTGATTCTTTGATTTTTGTCTTAAATCCTGCCTATTTGAACATAGACTGACCCAAAGTGGATATTCCAGTGTTTGGGTCTCTAAGGGTATGTTACCTCACATTCTCCAAATTTTCTTTTAAGCAAAAAGTCTAAAGAATAAAAGCAAAACAAACCCCCCATACCCTACCCAAATATCTTGTCTCATCAGGGGTGGGGGGTGGTGTCTTTTTAAGACAAAAACCTCCAAAATGGAAGGACTTGATGATGCAGTAAGAAAAGCAAATGTTAGCAGTGCCTTGCCCCATTAGTGGCTCCCTCAGCCCCGCTCCCCAACGCCACTACATCACCACTGACTTGGGGAAGTGGTGGAACACCTGTGTGTGTACATATGCATTACTTCAATGCAAGCTCAATTTAAATACTGCCTATTAAATAATTTACAGAAGACAGTTGGCCAACCCATTGTGCTGTGTTAGTAGGAGCCAAAGGTCACGTCGGTGTGCCTGGTTGATTCATAGGGTAATCTGATACAGTACTTAGCTTTTTGCGTCCCAGTCAGTGGGTTAAAGCTTATCCTCTTATTATGAGTCAGAGAACCACAAGTTTCAGAAAAAGCTGGAGCCTGTGTTTTTAATGGTTTTGAAGAGGCTGTGCAGCAGAATCCAGAGGGCTGCGAGAGCATCTGCTGGGGGTCAGGGCGTGTTCTGCGATAGTGCAAATCTGACTGACAGCTTGGGAGCTGAAACACTGTACCCATGTTTTCTTTAAGCTGCTTTTCCTTTTGCTAACNGTTCACCTGTAAAGATAAAAAAAAAAAATGGGTAGAGAGGGAAGGAAATAATTTATCTTTCTATTTCAAACCCTGGGTTTCTTCTTCTGTGATTCCTTCATGTTTTTTTTACTGAGATGGGCTTGTATTAAGTGAACCAAAACCAACGTCTTAATCTTTACGTGCATAACCTGGAAAATATGAAGCCTATTTACTTGTATGACAACTTCATAAGGGAGAAAATAGTCAGGTTGGAAAATTATTTAAGTTTATTAGAAATGTACCTTGTTTCTCTTAAATGGCTTTGTAGGCTGTTTTACAAAATTAAATTTAATCCTCTGAAGTGTGTCAGATGCTAAAATTTTCAAATCCTTGACCTTGTATTTGGCTACTGATTAAAGCATGGACTAGCCTGCAATTCCATTGGTGTTAATGACTCAATGTGTTGTTTTTCCAGCAGTAGTCACTATTTTCTCTTGATCTTAGGAAATTTTCTTCTGATTCATATGTGCAATAATGTATGTCGATATTGAGCTTCTTGTCACCTAAAAATAAAAAAGTGTTCTGTGGTAATGACAGTGTCATGATGGATCTTTTCCTGCGATGATATATAATAATACCAAGTTCTGAGCAAAGCGTTGCACGGCTTTATGTTTACAGTAACAGTGGAAATGCTATGGTCAATCACCTGCAGCAATGTTTTTGCCCTTGCATCATCAAGTTGTGACTAAGCACCGCCATATAAAGACAGAGCTCCAGACAGGTCAGGAAAATTCCTAAAATCAAATTGCTGCCAAGGCTCCGGGCAGGTCTCTGGGATTTACCTTGGCATTTTGGGTTAACCTGAAAGGGTTTCCTTCTTCTTGGTTTCTCTAATCTTCTGTTTCTAAGTGGTATAGTGGAGAGGACATGACTGGTTCTGCAGTTCCTGCCGGTGTTTTTATACATCTGGCTCTGTATAATTTAGCCAGTAATAGCTGTGGTAGTTTACAGTTCTCTGTACTTTGCAGTACTGGCAAATCCAAATGTTTGCTGTTTCTCAAAAGAAACAATAATTTGACTTAAAGTGTGGTCTTTGATTCTTTGATTTTTGTCTTAAATCCTGCCTATTTGAACATAGACTGACCCAAAGTGGATATTCCAGTGTTTGGGTCTCTAAGGGTATGTTACCTCACATTCTCCAAATTTTCTTTTAAGCAAAAAGTCTAAAGAATAAAAGCAAAACAAACCCCCCATACCCTACCCAAATATCTTGTCTCATCAGGGGTGGGGGGTGGTGTCTTTTTAAGACAAAAACCTCCAAAATGGAAGGACTTGATGATGCAGTAAGAAAAGCAAATGTTAGCAGTGCCTTGCCCCATTAGTGGCTCCCTCAGCCCCGCTCCCCAACGCCACTACATCACCACTGACTTGGGGAAGTGGTGGAACACCTGTGTGTGTACATATGCATTACTTCAATGCAAGCTCAATTTAAATGCTGCCTATTAAATAATTTACAGAAGACAGTTGGCCAACCCATTGTGCTGTGTTAGTAGGAGCCAAAGGTCACGTCGGTGTGCCTGGTTGATTCATAGGGTAATCTGATACAGTACTTAGCTTTTTGCGTCCCAGTCAGTGGGTTAAAGCTTATCCTCTTATTATGAGTCAGAGAACCACAAGTTTCAGAAAAAGCTGGAGCCTGTGTTTTTAATGGTTTTGAAGAGGCTGTGCAGCAGAATCCAGAGGGCTGCGAGAGCATCTGCTGGGGGTCAGGGCGTGTTCTGCGATAGTGCAAATCTGACTGACAGCTTGGGAGCTGAAACACTGTACCCATGTTTTCTTTAAGCTGCTTTTCCTTTTGCTAACATCATCTGCAGCCACTGGGATGTTAAGGCATTAATGCTTATTCTTCAGATAGGTGCCACTGTTTTGGTTTCTTGGGGTTTTTTGTTTATTTTTGTTTGTTGTTGTTGTGTGTTTTTCCTTTTGTTCTGGGTGCCTCTCTACCAGCATCTGCTTGAGGATTCACTGAGCTGATTTTATTGAGTATCTCATACATTCGAGTTCATTCTTTTGCTGCAAGATACAAACTTGTGTGCTTTTTGTCAGCTTGCATCTTGGTAACAAATCCCATCAAAATCCACGAATACTGAGATGCTTTGGTATTGCCGATTTCTGTCTGCTTTAAAATGCTGCTTTTGCTTCTCCCCTTTCCAGGCATACTTCTTCCTGAAAGCATCATTGGTGTTGGCATGCTGGGCAAGCAATTGGCATTGCAGCATCTTTCAGCAGTGCCTGACTGTTTAAAACCTTCGCACTGTGGAGTGCTTTTTCCAGCTGCTTGTTTAAAGAGAAGTGGCAGAACATAGCACAGCTGAGAATTAAACTTGTTTTTGAGCTGCAGTCACACCAGTGGGAATCTGTTCACTGAACATGTCTGTTTCTGTATAGATTTCGTTTGCGTGTCTGTGCACTTGTATTTATTTATTTTAAATGTACCAGCAGGTACAGTGGCACTAATGTTTTCAGCACTCTCCATTCAGGATGCTTGAGGTATTTGCACGCTCCAGAATTTTCTTCTTCCTCTCTCCGAGTCCTCAGAGGTGCACAAGTGCTTTTCTATTTCTGCACATAGAGTTCAGAAGTTTGTGCTGCCACGGAGCTGCTGTCTGAGGAAAGGAGGAGTTTTGTTTCTGTGGTCGTGCTTTTAGGAGAGCGAGCCTATCGTATTTCACTCTAATCCTAAGCGATAGCCACGCAGTCTGTTTTATTGTTAGGAGAGCTTTCCTGGAGCTCCTTCAACAGGCTTTTCTCTAAGGGAGAGCAAGGCAGCAAGAATGAGGAGGCAGCAGTGTGGTCAGTCCATCGTCCCTCCTGAGCTGTTCCATGCTGGGGTGTGATCTCTGCCTGGGATATTTTTGATGAGCCAGAAGAGAGGACTGAATTGGATGTACACTCCAGGAGCAGTGCCAGGGAGAAGAGTGGAGCCACTGTTTCTGCTGTTGAGTGGAGAATGGGGAAAACACGTGCCTCGGTACTATATTCTGCTCAGCCGTTACATGCTTGTGTGAGCTGCTGCAAGGTGCCACTTTCTGCTGCTTTTCTCCCCTTTGTTTTCTTTGGCAGCTTCCCGAGTGCTGTATCAAAACAGCTTCAGGGGAGCTGTGCTGGCACGGTGACCTGCCTCCATACTGGTGCTGGTTTAAATGCAGCGAGAAGAAACCTGGACAGAAGTCGTATTGAAATTGTTTAGCCTTCCACGAAAACCACTGAGAAAGGGGACAGGAACGATTTCAGAAGGGTCTGTTTGGAGCTGAGGCCAGTAGCTGGCTTAAAAGAAAATGAAAAAGGAGGGTGTTTCAAGATCTTTCAAACTCAAACAAAACCCAGGCTCCCTCTCGCGTGCTGCAAGCTGGATAAATTTCTCCTCCTTGTCAAGGCAGACAAAGAGATTGTTTCGCAGTGATGGTGAACTCTCCTCCATGTGCGTGCAGCAGGTAGATGAGGATGATGAGAACTGGACTTACAGGAGCCAGCAGAGAAAAGGTGACTCGCTCTCTCTTTAACCCTTGCAATTGCTGCTGACATGCCACCCCATGGTTCGTGCCCTTGTCAAGCTGCTCAGTGCTGTGGGGAGCTGGGAGCTGCAGGTAGGGTAGGAGGAGGGCAGCACAAAAGCCTAGGTGCAGAACTACGACTTTTTTTTGGGTTAAAACTGTGAAAGCTTCTAGTAATCAATGGGGAAAACCTTTAATTTCCTGTCTGGGTAGCATAAAGGTACTGACTATGTGGTGTGTAGGTAAGTTTTTTTTGTGCTTCTTGTAGTCAGTAGTGACTTGTGGCAGATCTTTTGGGCAGGTGCTGCAAGAATCTCTCCTCTCTCTGTGGTACCAAAAGCCATTTAAGACTCCACTTGTAACAGACTGGGTGGCTTTTTGGATGCTTGCCTCAGGGTCCTGCTGGAAAATTTTAAGTGTGTTTTCTTTTATGAGGGCAGATTGAGAAGAGGTCCCAGATGCAATATAAAGGAGATGATGGGATGGTGATGGGAATTGCTCCACAGAGAGGAGGAGGGAGATCTAGGATGTGAGACAGGCAGTTCTGAATGAACCCCTGAAATACTCAAACCTGGAGTATATTTTATATGAGACTTATAAAAAGTACTTTTATTTGTTGCGTTGATTTTTTTTGAGTGGAGTTTGTCAGGTAATTATTCAAGTGTGCCTCATATTTACCAGAAAGTCAAATAAATTTCAAAACTTTGCTTCCCTTAGAGGGTGGGTTACTGTTACCAGTGCATTTACTGGCTGGTAGGCTGTGGTATGTGTGCACATGGTTAAAAATACTCGATAAAGTGGTTTGGTTGTAATTTCTCTAGTGCTGCCAGAGCACTAGTTTACTAATGGAAAGTGTAAGGTTGACTCAGTTATGCTGTAAGGTCATTTTTCTAAGAGCAGGCAGGCTCTCCAAGGGCTTTTGAGCTTCAAACGAGTTTTTATTTCTTTTAATTTCTGGGAGCAGTCAATAGTTATTTGACCAGAATTTCAGTTCTGAGTCAGAGCAAATTGTGGCTTCTCTAAATGTTTTGGATGCAGAAACACTAACACAGGATGTGTATGCTGGTGCTTTGCTCCCAGCACACTAGGAGATGATTTTAACCTCTGCTTTGAAGATTGCTTTTTAACCCCTTTCGCTGATGGAAAATTTCTAAAAAGGGAGCTTGAATTTGCAAGCAGTGGCTAATTTTTACTTTTGATTGTTGGCACGTTGATATTGTACATCAATGTCAGATATGTTTCTGACACCTGTGGGATCTTATGTGCTGTGGATTATAATAACCACACAGCCTTGCTGTTGGTCACTACACAGCTTCCATAAAGTTCCTCATGCTGCCTTCTTTAGCCTGTGCTCCTGCCATGAGGCAGAGATAGAAAAGGAAGCTTACTGATGGATTAATGTTGTATTAATTTTTCTGAGTGATTTACATAAAGGGCCCATTGTACAGGCTGGAGGGGGAGGGCAGAATTCCTCCTGTAATTGGGCAGCAAGCTATGAAAGCCTCCCTGCCTGTCTGTAGCAGAGATGACGACATACCATTTTTGAAAGGAAGGTGGAAGGAGGTATAGATTATGCAGGGTTTATTTCCCCTTTTCAGGGCACAGTTGGGCTCAATTTATAAAACCTGCCTGGATCATAAATCTAACTGTGCACTTCCATCTGACTGGGATCCTCTGCTTGGAGGAAACTGTCAAACTGGCAGGTGGTGCCAGGGCTGAAGGGAGTTTGCGTTATGTATTTGGGCAAGAGAAACTTGACATGGCTGCAAGTGTTTCACCCAGGGCTGCAAGTCAGGCTTGCACAGTGTTGGGGCAGTTTGAGTATCAGTACCTGTCTGAGTTGGCATGTAGGGTTTGTGTTCAAAGGCAAAACATGTGTGATAAATGAATACTTGTGTTTTTGAATTAGCTTGCTCCATTGAACCATTGCATTACTGCTTGCCAGCCTTTGTGAAACTGAGGGCTCAAAACAGTATTGTCTTTGGTGCTCAAGTTAACCACATTACTTCAAATTAATGCAGACTTGAAAGATACGGGATGCACAGCAGGCTGGAAGGATGGCTTGTTTTATGTAGAAAACCGGACTGTTTATGTTAAAAGTTAGCTGAAAAACTATTACAATTTCACTTATCAGAATAATTTTGCCCCCAGTTCTTCCTCAGGTAAACTGTTTAAAAGGAAAGCCCAACAAATCACAGGCTCTCTGTCTACCTTTTTTCTTTGGCTAACTGTATGTGTAAAGGTTGGAAGTAAAGGAACTGTTGTTTTCTGTTCTGAGCTGTTTCTCTTCCTGTCTTTTTAAACCTCTTATTCTTTTGCCGCTTCATTGCTCTTCCCAGCTCATATTGCATTCCCACGAGGCTGCTAGGTGACAGGCAGAAGGCGGCAGCGTGTTGCGTGATATTTCACCAGCAAAGTGGCTAATCTGCATTGTCTGTAAACGCGATCTTGCTAACAGTAGTGAGCAGCAAGATTGGTTTGATTTGTCAGTTTGAAATGAGCAAGAAAAACAAAAAGTAAATGCTAACTGCAAACCTGGGGCACAGCCTGATGTCCTGCGCAGCTGAGCTCTGCTTTTGTGTGGAACTTTGCTCTTTGTTTTTAAAAGGTACAGAGTAGTGCAGGGTGTTTTGGAATGGGTAGGACCAATTAGATTTCACATCTGATAAAGAAGTTACTAAAAGAGACAGTGACAGTTGATAGTAGAATAAAGGTTTGTTGTTTGAAACATGTCACACTTACCAAGGGGCTAAATTTCTGTAAACTGAACAATTACGTTCTTCTGTCATAGTAGCAATATTGGTGCTGCCTTATTGTGTCAGTAAAGATGATGTTCTTTAGCTATGCCTATGCCACCTGTGGTTGGTTTAAACATATATCACATAAGTTTGATACTATCAGATGATTCTTTCTTCACATTCCAGAGGCAGAGTCGGGACTCAGGATCTTCAGGTTTTGTAATACTGAGGAGTCTGTATTTTCACTGCTTCCTGTAGAAACTCAGTTTAGGGATTTGCAACTCTGACATTGTCTAACTGCAGTGTTGGACCATCAGCTTGGCCTTCTTCTAGAGTCCAAACACATTTTAAAATTTTGATTTTTAAGTCATGAGGGAGTTTCATGGACAGAGCAGTAATCACATTTCTTTATTTTAGTAATGAGATGTAAGAGTACCAAGAACAACTAGTAAGTCCCATAAGCAAGAATACTGAATCCAGACTTGCTGTTGCTATTCTAATGTAAAATCATCTAATGCAGCTTTTTTTTTTTTTTTTGGTATGTTTTTGCACAAGTTCTTGTGTTCAAGGGGGGAAAAAGTCATGTCAGTTATTACATAGATAAGGGCCTATAAACCTGAGGGGAGCTGTTAGCATTTATAGAAGCAGTAATATGTGATGGATTGTGGTGTTGGGGTGTGTGTATCTGTGAAAAGGATTCTTGAAACTTTGGCCAAGTCCATAAATAATCATTAATGGGAACCTCAAAAAGGATTTGTGTAAGAGACTGGAATAACTCCAAAACAAATGTTACATGTTTTATATAACTTTTTGTGGAAGACTTCTTTTCTTTTGAAGAAATTAATGTTTTATAGACACACAATTTTGTATATATGAGCACACATAAACAAATCTGAATATTTAAGTGGAAAAATATAATGAGAAATTTGATACAAAGGACAGTTTTCTGTCTTGCCATACCTTTTACTTTTGCATGGTGTAGGTTCTGTATGTAAAGATAAAATTGGATATAGTTACATGCATTTGTAACAAGTTGCCTATATGGTCAAATTTGGATCTTAGTATTTGTGGTTGACACTTGGATGTTGTGCTTTTATGGAAGCAGTCCGCAGCTTGGAGCAGAGATACTAAAATTACTGAGGCATATACTATTTGTCTTATCTTTGTATTGTGGCACAGCAGAGGCTCCTATAAAACTTTAATGATACACTCTGGCAATTGAAACTTTTCGTGCTGGTAAAACAGCAGGAGACAGTGGGAAGTCCAGCATTTAACTACAACTTGAAGTAGCAATTTTTGTATGTTTGTACATAATTGCAAATTTAATAAAAACTTTCTTCTTTCCCATGTCTTCTAGTAAACATTGCCATACATGGGAATCTGAAAGGCTTTGCTGAGTAAAAATTTGTAAGCTACAGAAGCAAACTAAGTTTAAGAAGTGTCGATACATATCACAGAATCATTTGTTCAAACCCACATCTCTACTTTTCCTTTATCAAAAAAACATGGATCCAGCCATCTTTGCTATTAGTTCTGTAAAATCCTTACCAAATTTTAGTCCTTTGCTATTTTTATACTACAAATCACTTATTAAAAAAAAATTGTTGTCATCTGATCAAAACCTTCCAGGTGAAAATAGAAACAAGACAAAATAATTTTCTGTGAGCTTAAACATTTGCTGCAGTCCTTGCCTCTTTGCTGGCAGCTATCCCACCGTGTCCATTCCTCTCTGGGAAGCAGTGGCTGGGGAACTGCAGTTGGTGATAAAGGACATTTCTGAACAGATTTTTTACAAACAGTTGTGGCTGGGTTTACTGTGTCTATGCTGTTTATTCTATGAGCCATAACCTCTTACTAGTGTAAGCTTACTCTGTTGAGGGGTCTTAATCTCTCAGGGGATAACGGAACTTTTTGTTGTGATTAAGGAGTTGAAGGGAAGAACGAGCTTGTACGGTGTGACTGTGGGGAATCAACACATTACAGCCACCGTCTGTGTGCTTCTGTTAGATGAAGGAGAAGTTAACCACTTGGCATTTGAGAACCATGAAGCTCCCTGGGTCGCTGCTCCCAGGGCAGGTGCCAGTTCCTGCTGTGCAGCTCTGGGCTGCTGAGAAGTGAGCCCCTGACTGCTTTTACCTTCTGTAGCACACCTTGAATTGTACCTGCAGAGTAGCTCCAGTAAGAGTTTTCTTGGCTGGTCTCTGTAGAAAGACCACAGTCTTGGGAAATGGAAATAAACTGAATAGTACCTGACTTAACCATGAGTTTCCAAAGTTACAAGGACGTTGAAACCCAGTTTGTCTTGCAGTTTAGCTTTACCTGGGATTTGGATTAGCCCTGTAACCAGAGCAGCGCTCTTTGCAGAATAGCATGCCCTTTGCTTGCTTCTTTGCAGTGATGAAGGAATGCACAGGGCACTACGATTTTCTGAGAGTGTATCGTTTTGACCTTTATGAATGGTTTCAAGTTATATTTCATAAGTTATATACAGCCTTTTTCTTGTTCCCAGGATACTTTTAGTTCCCTCTGAAGTCTAGCTAATCCTTCAGCTGAAAGTTTGGGGCAAATGTTTTCCCCCCTCAGTAGAGAGTCAAAACTGATGTCTCCACATCTTCACATTTTACTGTCAGCTAGCTATATTTTATAAAGCAGACTGAATGCTTTCCAGTGAGACATTGTATGCACTGTTTGAGCTGAAACAACATGCTGTATGTGCTTTCCTACTCACTGCTCATCAAGTAACAGAATACATGAAAATGTCTGTTTCCATGCAGTTGTTAGCGAACTGCTCATGAATTGTCTGCTAAAACTGAGTGGACCTTTGTCTCTGGAGTGGTCATAGCTCACCATTCCAGCAGGACATAGAAAATATTTCAGCTACTTGTTTTTCTCCACTCTCCATTACAAATGAAAAGAAAGTCAAGTTAAAGGTTAAGAATGTGGTTTTATGACTGAAATTAATGAATTTTGCAAGGATGTATTTAGCTTCTATTACAACATTTGGAACAATTAAATGGGGTGGATTTGACAGTTTGTAATTTAAACTGTGAAATACATTTTCTTCTTGTCTTTCAGCTGCAGAATCTCAATAAAAATAAAGAAATTAAACTCTGCTTTCCATCCACCTAGTTTTTTGCTGACATTTCTCAATTTATCTACTAGCCTCTCTTTCCCACTTGTAGGTAAAAACCCCTTTGTTGGTTTTTTGTTTGTTTGTTTGTTTCTGGGCAATTGAAATGAAAAGTCCACTATAACCTTATGTGTAGCTTGTTTTTCCAAAGCCTGAGCTGAAGTGGTCTGTTAAATATAAGGCTTAGGTGCTTATGATATCTATGCAAGGTGTATTTTCAGCATGTGAGCATGTATATCTGACATATAAGAGTATGGTGTATTTTCCGTCCCAAGGAAAGGTAATTAATATGTATACCCTCTGCTACTTCTAGAGCTTCCCTTACATATGGCATGGCAGCTTCTGCTTGGCACTTGATCTCCCTGAAACAGATGGATTCCTCGGACACTGAGCCTCAGAGAACTGGCAGTGTATTGAAGGGAATTAGGAGTTGCGAATTAACTGTATTGTAAATGGTGTATCATTTACCTATTCACTCAGAATGAAAAGATGTGAGAACTGCATGGGAGGCTTTTGGTGAAGTTGCTCAGAAGCTGTCAAATCAAACACTGAAGAAGAGGCATTGGGAGGGCTGTGTATTGCTTGAGAGTAGCTCACGGAAATGTTAAATAGAAGTCATCCCCGGTTGCAGTTTCTCTAAGATAACACAAGTCCATAATAAAAGTGCATTTGTGCACATGCGTATCAGAAGGGAGGGTGGAGGCAGAGACACGGCATCTTCTCCCCGCTGCTTGGCCAGGGAACGGCACCTGCCCTTCAGGCACTGTATGCCTGAGTGCACGCAGCACATCTCTGTTGGTCAGGTACCATTGGACCCACTCCTGTCACCTTTTGCCTTTCCTTCCTTTTGCTTGCTTACATGGGTGAATTTTCTTGCTTCCCTGTGACTTTATTTTGCCCGTGCAGGTGTTTGCTCCCTAATGCAGCAGGGATGCTCATGGTTTATGTATTTGGCTTAATGCTCTGAATCACTCTTGTAGGCACCTTGCTAGTGACTACATTAATTAAAGAGGGACCTATGGAAAAAACAGGCTCTTAATTTCGGTTCTGCCATTCACACCTAATTTCAATGCCTGAAATAGGTATGGAAACTAATGAATAGTGGAGGTTGTTGCCTTTTAGAAACTGAAATTTGTTTGTACTTGCTTGTAATTTCCATGGAGTCTTTTGTATCTGTTTTTCTCCCTTGAAGTCAAGACTGCTGAAGAGCTGATGAGTAAGGATGACTGATTAGAGCATACTGTAGGTTTACATGGAAACTTTCGTCCAGGAGTTATTAACTCAATTTTATTAACCTTGAGTAATGCATGTAATGCCATATACGATAAATATGGCATTTTCATTTCTGAATGAAAATGAGGTCATTGTGACATGCAGTGGCAGAACCAGGTATGAAATTATATGTTTGATTTGTAGCCAACATGACCGGCTTTTGCAAAGGGAGAAGGCCCCCTGTGGTCAGCAGCACAACTGCTTCCTTGGGAGCGCCAGCCGGCTATGTCAGAGAGCTGGACCTGACACCGAGGGTCTCTGGCAGATTGTGATTCAGCTGGGACTGTGGGGAAGGGAGCAAATCTATTAAATTAATCAGGTCAAATGAGAAATAACTAATTTTGTTCTCCCTGCTCTGCGCTAACACTTCATGACACGTGCTAGAGCCTCAGTGAAGAAGCAGTTGTGTTTCTACTCCAGGGATGATGGCAGAAAATGCCTCGGGGCTGGCTTGGGTTTGTAGCAAGGAAAGAGGCAGAACAGGTGGGCATTCGGGGGTACTTCCCATTGCAACGCACAGGTGAAGCTGTGATAAGCTACAAATCGCTCTGCGCGTGGTCACTGGTAAGAGCGCTGCTTCCGTTTGCTACCAAAGGACCAGCGAATGCCAAAGTGCCATTTCTTGTCATTTGTTTTCAAGGACTCGGGTGTATTTTGGCCCATAGTTTTAAATCAAAAGAGAACTGCTTAAAGTACTGCTGATTTTAGCTCAGTATTTCGGTGAACTGTTTCTGGTCTGTTAGGTAAGCATTTCGATGACATGATTGAAGACAGCTCCCAGCTAGTACTGATGGTGTGCCTGCATGGTTGCACCCCTTAGGTCAGAAGATAAAATGATTTTCCTGTTTCCTTCTATGTGTTTGTCTGGTGTGCATTTCAGCCTTGGGAAGTTCTTTGACAAAAGACCATTGCTCTGTATTTGGTGATGATGTGCCGTAATTGTGTGTATTTCAGTGAACAACCTGTTCTTTTCTCCTCTGCCTTGTAGGACTGTGCATAAGGGTACAATTGTCTTTGGATGCCAGGATGATAATGGTGTAATTCAGGAGTCCTTCCTGCTGCCTGTGATTTTGATATTCCCGGTTACCCAAAGGCAGCCTCAGAGCATTCCTCTGTGGCTTTTTGTTACCAGAGCTAGTGAAATAGTGATGGCATCAGTCTGAAGGCGAAAGCCTATGTCAGCCTGTTGTACACCTGCAGTGATTTTCTGGAGCAGTGCACAGCGACTGGGCACATGGAAGTGCCTGCAAGGGGCTTTTTGGATTTGTTTCAGTAGTAAACGTTATTGATAAAACCCTGTTGCATCCATTAATCAAAGATAATTCGACACACAACCCTTGCAAAACAATAATTTTTTATTTAGGAGCAGGTCTTTTAGCAGCAGATTGAAATTACTGGATTGCCTGTTGTCTTTCCAGGTTTTTTCTTCAGAGTTTCTACTCTAGCCTCTCTTTAAATTTAGGACCGTCAGTGACTGTTTTGGTATAATTAGTTTTCTCCTTGTCCTGTGGTAAGCCTCTGTACACTTTGGTCCTCCCTGAACAAACAGGGAATGCCTTCTTTGTTCAACTCCAGTGGCAAAGAAATTCCTGAATGAGTTTGGAGAAGCTGGTTACAGATTCCTTTCTTGACCTGCAGCAGCTCTGAAAAAGGTTTTGCCCTCACTGTGCCCTCTGTCTGAAGAGTAAGTCAAACAAAAGATAAGGTGAACTAATTCATGACTTCATTGTATTTGTTTTCTTCCTCACTTAAGGCAGAAGACAGCCCATTCCTAAACCCATTTATTTTATTATTTTTAATGCCAATCACTTTGCACCTGCAGACATTTCTGGATTTATTACAAAGAACTTTTTGTTTGTAACAATCAGAAAACATAACACAATTTCTCAAATGCTGTGTGCAGTATCTAATTGAAAACTGTGCCAGTATAGCTATAGCTAGAGTGGGACTAGAAATAAATTTGCTTCATTGAAAATTATCTTCTGATGAATAAAACAGACACATAGATTAAGGATTTTACTTTGGCTCCTGAATTTACATATGACTAAAGTGGAACTATGTCCCTCCTTCGAGTAAGAAGTCAGTGCTTAGGTTTAATTCTTTGTGAAAGCAATTTCAAGTGGTTTCAGAGGTTTTACTGGAAGAAGGTTGTTTTAGAAATCAGTTTTAATTATGGGCAAATTATTTTTTTTCAGATGTTTATATTAGTTCTGTTTATCCCTGTTGCTTAAAAGTGATTAAAATTAATTTTTCTTCTGCATTTGAATATTTGGAAAATTCTTTTTCTTTTGCCAGTCTTAAAAGGTATGATGAGGCCCCATAGCTGTGAATCTGGGAGTACATGGGTAGCTCTATACTCGATGTTTCACTGATAATTTGAGAAGGTCCATTCGCCACAAGTCACCTGCCTGCATTACTTTTTGCAGGACAGGACACATACATTTACCTCCTGCTGTAGTGAATATTTATCAATTTGAGGTATCAGAATTAATAATTGGGATAGTCTAATTATTCATAGTGGATTCTGCTTTAAAGGATGTACTTCCAGTCTGATCATTTAAGTTGCTTGTTTCATTATGTTTACTGTGACTTTCCCCAAACAAATTTCATCTTCTGTAATAATTTTTAAAATATTTCCTTCCTTCCTCACTGTATGAGGAAACTCCACCCTAATCAGTGAAAAGTTCCTAACATAGAATGGGTGATATTATGCCTGCTATCAACTGCAAGAGATAATAGCAAAATATTTTATCTGGCTTTGGAGTTAACAAGACTATTTGGGTTTACTTATCAAAATAATGGTTAATATCTTTTCAGTCAGTGCTCAGTTTCTGAGTTGATGCTGCCCCTTTAACGATATGCTGGGGCTGACCTGACCTCTCTTTATCTCCCTGGTCTTATCACCAGTGGGACCACAGTGCCTGGTAGGCTCTGGGTCTGGCTTTCCTTAGCGCTTGAGCCGATTGCAGACTAAACGGTGTTGGGCTGTGACAACCTTCAAGTTGAAAATTTTATTTTTACTCCAGCTGTTTTCTTTGGATAGTTTGTCAGGGTGTTGTTTTATTTGTGTGTTTTATCCACAGTTTGAAAGGAAAACATGTCAGCATGATTCAGGATTTAGAAAAAAAAATCTCTTTTGATAGTTGGCACCCATCCAGGGTATCAGAAACGTATGTCTCCACAGATCGCTTTGGTTCTAAAAGGAAAAAGGATTTAATTAGACGTCCCAACAGCTCTGCTTGCTGGCGGTTAAACTGGGATGTGCTTTGGTGCTCAGCAACATGTGAAGCAAGACTGAAACAGCCTAAACCCTCATCCTTTTTCTGTGAGTTGGGCACGTCTGAGCTGCATTGTCTTCCATGCACATTTTATTGGTACAATTTTTAGTGTCAAAAAATGGTGCAAGTGTATACATATTTTGCCTAAATTTATTTCGCTCCATCCTGTTGCATTTCAGCTTAGGGTATCTAGGATAAATAGCACTAATGATGTTATGTTTTCAACAAGGAAAAAATGACAATGACATACTTCTAGCCATTCTCAGAGAGCTGATAGAAATTTCAGTGACTTGAGAGAAAGGAAGACAAGGAAAGACATAGTTTGGTGTGTCAAAATCCCCGACTTCATATGGTTAAAACATTTCTATGTAAAAAGCCGTGGCCAGTCCTTATTAAACATGGATATACATGCACAATGCTCCTTGTCCATCATGGTCTCCTCGATGGAGCCAGTCTGTTTAGCATGCAGTCAGTAGGAGCAGTGCCTCCATGGCAGTCGGCATTATCTCCTCTGCTCGTCCCTTGATGGGGTAGATGTGGTGGTGTGTGTTCCTGGGGGCAGCACTTCACACTTACAGCTATCTCATCATATACAGCTCAACACATCATGCTTTACATAGTCAGTAGACTTTGCAATTTGGCTGATGAAAGATATTTCCATGTTATTTCCATAGAGTTCACCCCAGTGCAATGGGGAAACCTGGTTCCCTGCTCTCACAGGCAGCAAAATGATTTGTAGGGAGTCGGAGAACAGGTTCCCTAATGGGACTCAGAGTTGGGACCAAATGTGATGTCCTGCAAGTATCACAGCTGCCAGAGAGAGTCCAGGCACCTGTCTGGTTGCTGCAAATGCCCAGGCAAGAGATGACTGTTACTTGGACCTTCTGCTTTCCTAGTCAGCGAGGACCGCTGCCTTTGAGACACTCAGTGGGATACCAGATCTCCCTAGTTTTGCTGCTTCTAAAGCTGCATGCATGTCTTTGGGGCACTCATCAAGTCCTGACACACTAAAAAAAGGGTGGAAATAGATGCTGGACTGCTTTATGCCTGTTTGGGGTTTGGTAATTCTGCTTCCCTTTGTGATTTTAAAAAAAAATTTAAAGCATTCTCTCTTTCCCAATGGGCATCAGGAAGGGTTGGGATCCCACTGAGGCTTCTCTGCTCTCCTCCTGGTGAGGGTGGGAGGTGGTGCCAGAGAACAGGACAGAGGGCATCCCCCAAGGAAGGGATGCTGGCCCAAACCTTCCCAGAGGGGTACGTGCCGCTGGTGTTATGGCCCAGAGCAATTTTTGACTTTTCAGCACTTTAATTCCACGTTGCCTGTAAGCTGTGTCTAATTTCTCAGACAATATTATCGTTCCGTAGTTGGTTTCCTCTTCCTTGTTCTGTTGACAGTTTTTCCCACTGCCTATGTGCATAATCGACTGTTGGTTTTGTCTCTTTTCTGTATTTTTCTACTTGTGTTTGTGATTCCCCTAGAATCTGTCGTGCTGTTTCTCAGTCCTCAGTGGTGTGTTCACAGCTGCTCTCAGTCCC
The DNA here is from genome assembly GCA_013400615.1 of Syrrhaptes paradoxus. Lineage (NCBI taxonomy): Eukaryota > Metazoa > Chordata > Aves > Pterocliformes > Pteroclidae > Syrrhaptes > Syrrhaptes paradoxus. The sequence continues at coordinate 133,163 of VZTO01012087.1, forward strand.
TGGTGATTATCACTGATGCACCACTTACTTCCCCTTCCAGGTAATTAATGAGTAGATTTAACAAGATTGGACCTTAAAATCCCTCTGGTATCCAAGTAACCTTCCTCCAGCTACAATATGTTTTTGTTTATTTTGCCTCCATGAAGTGTTTATTCCTGGAGCCCTCTGAAGAGTTACGATAGGAAATAGTGTGTGCATGCCTGGAGCACCAGAAAATGAAATTAAGGGGAAAGGGTTTTTTGCTTCCCAGAGCATAACTTGATATTAGTCTGTACCCTTTTTAGCAGGATTTAAAAGAGAAAAGGCAGGTGAAGTTTTATAAATGCTGTTTCTGGATTTTGAGCTACTCCACTGTAACATCTCCACTTCTCTGCCACAACAGCCTGCTCTTAGCCCACTCTAAAATGAAGTAACTTTTCTTACATGATGACAGATACTTGAAGTGTGATACTTTAAGATCTGAGGACAGCTAATGGTACTCAGCATCTTATTAGTGTGCTGCTTCCTGTGGCATCTAAACTGCGCTTTCCCACTCAAGACTGTGGGGAGTAACTGATGTGTTGTGGAAATCTGGTACCCCCAGAACTGAGATGTTAGTGAGAGGGAACACACCTTGATGAGTTTCAGGCAGATCCCAGCTCTGGAACACCACTCTGACTGTGGTGTTCATCTTAATATAAGATGTCAATTAAGATGCTGCATGGTTTGACATCTTGTTTTAGATTTTTCCAACTATTATTCTTCTTTGTACAGAAAAGTGGGTGGATGGGTTCTGTGTCTCTTTTTGGGAGTCAAGTAAGGATGAGCTGTCTCTAGCTCGAGTGTTCAGATACACCTGCAAGATTTTTGTTTAATTAAGCCTGTATGTGTAGATGAAATAGAAAACTGCACAAACCGAGCACCTTCTGGAGAGAGACCACATATTCCAGAACAAAAACAAAAGAAAAAATAAGTCGCAAAGAGCAGGGTTAGTAATCCCTAAGGAACAGTTGAGTGGGATGAAAGCAATGTATACCCATAAGCTGAATCCACAGCCGTGAAAAAAAAAATGCTGACAGATGAGCTAAAACAATTGCCGGCAGGCCGGGGGCTGCTGGGACGGACCCAAGATGACCAGCAGCAGTCCCTTCTGTAAGTGGCGGCTTGTGCGCGTCCGTCTTAACTTGGGCCGAGCGGGGCGCGGGGCGGTGGGAGCCCGCGGCGCTGACCCTGGGGATTGGGCGGCGGCGCCCTGGACCCGTGAGCGCCGGGCCGGTCCCCGCTCCGGCGGCTGGGCTAGGCTGGGTGGCGCGGCGGGATGGGGCGGGCCGGGGAGCAGCTGGGCCGGGCAGTGCGGGCTGCCACGGCGAGAGGCACGGCCCCGCCTGGCCTGTGCCGCCGGGGAGGGCTGCAGGATGTTCTGTCTGAAAGGTGAGGGTGCCGCGCCGGGAGAAAGGTGCTGCGGTGGCTTCCGGCTGGACCTTCTCGTCTGGGGAAGGAGGGATTTTAGAATGGAAATGTAATCCTTAAAAAACAAACAAACAAAAATCGGCGCGTTGACGAGCGCGCGCGTGGATGTGTGGTTGCTTTTGTTTCCGCGAGCGCGCAGCGGGCGGTTGGTGCCCGGCGTGGGTCCCGCGGGCACGCGCAGGGCAGGTCGCCACAGACAAAAGGCCGGGCTGGCCGGGCGCGTGCCCCTCGCTCGCGCGGCGGCGGGTGGTGAGGGGGGGGGGCTTGGCAGCGCAGGAAGCGCGGTGCTGCCTTGTGTGGAGCATCTGTACTGGCGATGCTGCGGCCAGGGGTTTGTTTATTTGCCGTCACTGGGTTTTGCCCCGCTGGGATGAAATGCCCCACAGCGGCCGGAGGCGAGCAGGGAATTGCTGGTGTTGCAGGTGCTTGATAGAAACTCCTGCTGCTCTGCAGGGTGGTGCTTGCGTTCATCCAGGGCTGGTGCAGAGCTGCCGGGACAATGGGAGTTTGTATGTCCAAAGAGATTTTTTTTTAAAAAATTGTAACCGGACTTACTAAGAACATGGTTCTGAAACGAAAAGATAGGAAAAGCTTACTATTCCTGTTTTACTTCTGTGTATATGTTTTTATTCAAAATTGATACTCTGCTGGTACTCTTCTTTCTGAACTATAGTTGTTGAAAGCTGACACCAGGGAGCTGTTGTAAGGAAAGGTTTAGGAGTTCTCCGAAATATACTTTTCCTGGGAAAGAACAGCAATTAAGTTAAATACTTCAGTGTTTATCAGTGCTTGCTCAGACTATTTTGCTCTTCTAAGTTGGTTCAAAAGGTGGATGACTTTAATGACTTGTAGTTGTGCAAAGTCCCCACTAAGGGTCTTGGTAGGGTTGCCAACCATAAATTAAAAAAAAAAAATTTAAAAAGCTCCTTTCCTGTAAATTTCAGAGTAGTGAGTCAGGTTTCTAGAGAAAATCTTAATGAATTGCACAACACAGTTTGTTATGTAGTGGTTTATTTTAAATGAAATTGTTGAATGTACAAAGCCAAAAAAGCCTGTGTTATTTAGATTTTTTTGACTGCACAACAAGAGGTTTTCAATTCAGGACAGTTGAACAGGTCACTGGAATTTAGAAACAATGAAAGGTGAAGCTTTGTTTAAAGCATTAACTTAGAGATACAGGATAGAAGTTATTGCTTAAGTAAAGAGTATGATAGGTAAAACATTTTCGAGCAGGTTGGGTAACTAGGCTGCTAAGAACACTGAGGCACCTGACTGAAAATGAAGCAAGGAGTAAAGTTTTCAGAAATGTTATGTGTGCAGCTGATGAGTTTCTACAGAAGCAAAATATTTTTGTCTTGCATAATAAAATTGAATTACGCTTGCTTTTTAATGACTTGGAATGTATGGAAAAAAGTGTTTTCAAAATTATCAGGTATTATTTCTGAATAGGAAAAGGCACTAGTTACAATACATAAAAACCAATCTTAGGGCTATGCTTCAAAGCAGCCAATAGGTTTGTTGTGTAGCAATATATTTTGATTGTCATATTTTAATTTTTTCCTGTTTGTGCACACTTATATTCTGTTTTCTCTAAGTCACTGTGCTTTGCACGATTTTGTTAGCTTGTAGGAGACTTCTCCGTACCTTGAGGAGCAACACTTATTGTGTATTACATTATTATGCTGTAGAAATCATGATGCTGAAATAGTCAGCTGGGGTGTTATCATTGATTTATGTTTTTGACCTTCACGTGCAAAGGAGAGAAGTTGTTACACACCAGTCCTTTTATTGACTCAGTGGAACCCTGTATAGGAGGAGGACTTGTTAGTTTTTGAAGCAGCACATCCCATTTGCCTCTCAGATGCTGGTTTGTTTGGGGTCTGAGGGCTCAGGAAGAACCAATGTAGTTGTTAGGTGCTGCCCTGGCTGCGAGCTCCCACAGTGTTTTCTCGGTCTGATCCGGCAAGCAGTCTTGATCAGATGAATTAGTCCCAGGGGGTGCGGATGTGCTGGGTGTGCGTCGGATCGGTGATGAAGTCCCAGCTCTAAAACTGTTTCCATGAGCTCTAGGGGCCTGCTGCCTCTAATCTTTTCTTTTTTTCAGGTTGCCATTTCTGTTTGCTGTACGATAGCCCATACTGTCAGCACGGAGCCTCTTGTCGCCATGCCCTTCCCAGCTGCCCCCTAAGCTTGGGGAAATTAGGTGGTCGGAGTTGGGTGCCCCTGCCTGTGTATGGTGGGCGATCCAGCGTGTCCCACTCGCAGGCTGACCCACCCCAGCTCTCCAGTGTTGGGGTACCGGGTGACCCTCGCATTGCAGCAGCTCATGGGCAATGCTTCATTCTTTGGCACAGCCCTTGAGGTGACCCGCATCATGTGAAACACGAGTTGTATTAGTGTTTGATCGAAACTGGGCATCTACAGCAGAGGCAATGTTGTGTGCTTCCTATCGATCTCTTGGACTCAAAGGTACAAGCGGAAGATTCAAATAAGTTTTCATATAAAACAATTCCTAGAAGGGTCTTGAGCCAGTTCATTGGTATATATGCTGAAAAATGAGCTCATGTTTCTGTAATATTTGCCTAGACTTTCTCTTCATAGTATTTGTGGAAGGAGAATAGAGCCAAGAAACGCTGTAAAGCAAGCACATGTGCTTACTGCTTGCCAGCCCTTGGGAAGCATTTTCCATGCTTGCTTCTCTTACAGCTGTGGATTTGAGAGGGAAGTCTTTTATACTAATAATAGCAAGAAGTTATGATTGAAGCTATCCATGAAAAATTCCAGGCATGTGCTGCTTGCTCCCTGGAGAAGAGTTCCATGCTAGAAGTGCAGATTTTTTAAATTTATTTTTTGTAAAAGATCACAGGGGTGCTCACCAGTTGTCTCATGTGTTCTGTGCATGTAAGGACATTCCTTGGATGCCTTTCTTGGCAGTGTTCTCATAAAATATCCAATGTTTGAAATCAGAAACAGATTTTCTCCAATGTCTTTAAACAAATGCATTTTCCAAGTCAAACTAGGCAAGCAAAAATTTGTAGAAGTTACTTCTTTTTTTCTTTCTTTCTTTCTGTTTAAAGTTTTACTTCTTTGTGTGTATAACAGCAGGCCAAAATGAGGGAGGGGATGTGTAGTAATCTAAATGAAGGAATCTGTCAAAGTGAAGATTCCTGTCAGAACTTAATGATTGTAGTTTAAGCCTGAGATTGATCATGTGGCCTTTGTTCCTCTGACTTAATTTCCTTTTTTTTATTTCTGTCTGGGTTGTGTGTAATCACAATGGGACTCGTGAGTCAGACCCCTTCTTTTTGTAGTTGTTTTTTATGTCATACGCATTTTAATAGAGTGAGTAACTTTGAGAACATTTCTTCAAAATATAGAAGCAGTTTGAACAAATGTAGAATTAGTACAAACTAATGAGAATTAAGTATCAAGTGTATGACTTTGAGTTTAAAAAAGCTACTTCTGAGGAGCGCTGCTATTTATCTTAATTTCTCCTGGGTCTTACAGAGTTACTCTTTCTGCTGTACTTTTTCCTATCTCTCTTCTTTGCCAGTGATTTTCCTGTCCTCACTCAAGCGAATGGGTGCCTGGTTCATCTTGGATGCAGCTGGGGTCTGCCGTGCTCATTCTGCATGCTGAATGGCAGCATTCAGTTAGACCTGTGGGCACCCCTGCTCTGCCAGGAGAGCCACAAAGACCTCTGTGGAACACAGTGTGTTCACATGCTATGGAAAAAAAAAAAAAAGTCAGATTTTCCTTAATTACTAAAGAGATTTCAGTGTTTCTAACTGTGCCTGGAAGCAGGGGGTGAAATTGAACGTAACGGAAGGAAGATTATAGGTAATAACATTGTCACTGAAGTTAGCTAGGTGCTCGGAAATGTTGAGGGATCCCCACGTACTTCTGTTATTTTCTCTGAAGTAGCATTCGACTACTCCACCTGCGGTTATGGTCCTAGTGTGTAATGTTGTATTTGAGCACCAAGTAAAACACTGTTTCTGCTTGGATTAATTTACAGTCTAAATGCATTGGAAGGGGGGCAGCATTCATAAAGGCAACATAAATTTCTGAAGGCAACAGAGTGCCTGGGAGGCTGCCCCGTGACCATGCCCTCACTGCCTGCCCTGCATGTTTCTTGGCTCGGTTGCAGGAGAGGGGGCAAATGGAAACCCCCATACAACAGTTCTGCCATGCTGACCCGCCAGGGAGAGTGGCATACCCCAGTGCTTGTTTCTGTGATTCAGAATAAATAAATTTGTTCACCACATGGAGTAAGCATGTTGTTCCGCTCCTTGGAGCTGTTTCATGCGACTGCCCCTGAGGAGACCACCAAATGGCACGGGCACAGAACCTGCAGAATGAATGCCTATTGTTTGCCATGGTTTTGCCTTGCTTTTTTTGGTCATAGAACAGGGTGTGGGTGCATATTTTTTCCGTTAAATTTTTAAGAGGGCCAATGGCAGTGGGTGAAGTAGGGTGAACATAATCAGGCATTAGATAAAAATCTCTTCTGGCAGGTATGCCAGCCTTTCCCAGGGCACACGGGTTTCCGCCCTAGAGTGGTGTGGTGACAAAGAAAGTTGTAAAGATTTGCCTGTGAAATCAATTAGTATTGAACCTCTCCTTCAGTAAATCTTTAGCTGATGATTGGAAATGTGGAGGTCAGCATAGACTTCTGTATGTGCCTAGCTTTCAGTACTTGTGTTCCGCTTGTGCTTTTCAAATACAGTCCAGTATTTGTACACACAGACAAAAATACATGGTGCTTGTAGTCCGTTAGTTTGCTCAGGTGGTGGTGTTCAGCCTTTGAGACTCTATGAAAATTGGCTAATCTACTGTCAGAACTATATAATTAACACACAGCTCTTCCTTAGACTCCAATTTTACTTTCATATGAGCATGTAATGCACACTCTGCCTTTCTGCTCCACATCTAGTTCTTTACTGCAGGCTGCAACAGGAGCTGTTAGCACAATTCACACAGCACTGCAGTCCTGAAGAGGACCTCTTGGTAAATGAATCATAGGTAGAAAGATCATCTGCTGTTTTACTTGACCTGCTGATGTTTGCTTTTAAACCATTAAACTATTAACTATTAACCCCCTCCATCATCTGGAGGGCTGTGAGTACAATGCAGATGGTGATCATCATTGTGCAAAGCAGTAGTAGAGGGCAGTGAATTTCTGTCAAATTGCAGCAAGAAGCCAACACTTAAATAGCAAAAGCATGCAGGCTAGAGAATATTCAGACAGATGTAAAAAGTAGCATGCACAGCTGATTGGATTCATAAGCATTGAAAGAATTTCATGTTGAAGTGATCTTTGAAACAGCATGCACATACTTGAAACCTATAAATATCTTCATATGTTTTTCAGTGGTTTAAGCATAGTAACGATTTCACATTGTTTAAGTATAATATTACCAGATTTGTACTGTCTCTGCTTGTCACTCTCCTACATTGGCTTTTTTTTCCTCCACAGCATTTGTGCAGAAGGCCGCTGTTACTTCTGGGGAAATGCCATAAACCTTTGTCAAGTGAGAGACTTGTTCCCTATGAAAGCACGTTGACTGGTATTGAGAGATGGAAATTTTATTAATTCATTTATTCAGATTAATTCATTTATTTAGAGTCCTCTCACAGCTGTGATCTTGCTTGTGGTTAATGGCTAGCAAAGCAGGCTATAATTACCCCAGGCATATTTTTTTAATATTATCCCAGCGTTGCCTGATTCACAGTCCTCTACAGCATCCCACTTTTTTCTGTCTGTATTTAAAAAAAAATTCAGAAAATGTTTCTGGCATTTGAAGCTCTTGTGTAACTTAACTGGACCTTCAGACTTTAAAATATTTTAAACTTAATTGCTGTTTGTATGCAGAGAGGTTACAAAAGCATGGTTTATTTAGTCTATCTGGTAACTTGGAAGGTAAATACCACAAGGAGGGAGGAAACCTGTTGAAGTCCAAGAAGAGTATTGGCACAAGATGAATAGTTGTGAGTGCATTCTGAATTAATTGAAGTCAGACATTAAAAGGTCCCAAACTGTCCAAGGAGGGAAGTTGTGGAACAGACTTACAAACAGGATAAAGTGGACAAAGAAATGTTTTTAAAGTGGTTCTTGATAAGTTTGGGGAGAGTTTAGGTCAGAATTTCTGGAGCTGGTAAGGGAGGGTTGTGACAAGGGGCCTTTGGGCTACATGGAAGCTTGGGGATGGGATTGCATTTGAACTGTGCATACGTTGTCATTCCATGTTCAAGTGCCTCTGTTGGTCCTCCTGCAAAGACCAGGAGGAATTATCCCTTTAAATACCCAACTGTGGCTTCTGAAGTTTGTCTTCTGTTCTGCTTCACTGGAGGCTGGCAGCAGGGAAAGGCAGGACGAGGAGCAGGGTGTACAGCAGGTCCCCGCGGCATCAAACTGGCTTGCAGGTGAACCCTGCTCACCCTGTCTGTGCTGGGGACTGAGCAGCAGGTATGGCCGAGGCAGAAACCTCCCCATAAGCTCAGCCTGGTCAGGACTGCCAGGCTTTTCCTGTCCTCTTCTGGCGCTGGGTGTGCTGCACTCTCCTTAGAGAAGTTTTGTTTTATAGATTTCCTGCTCTCACAGGGGCCTCAAACCTCACTGACATCCTTCAATTTTCTCTTTCTCTTTTCCTGTGGTGCACTGTAGTTACACACGTAGTGGGATACTGCTGTGTCTTGCTGTAGGATGCTTGTTGTAAGGTCTTGGCCTGCCCCTAATCCAGAGACCTGTTAGAAATCAGCCCTTTGCAGGACAGCATCCTGGGCCCTTTCTATTTCTGATTTTTAATCATTCCCATTTTAACTTAAACCCATCAATAACTGCTGAAACAGAAAGATAAAACAGGAATTTTAGCCACATCCCATGGTGAGTACAAGGACTAATGTGGTGCTGAAGAAAAGGCATCTACAGTGACAGAGAAGGGGAACACGCTTTCCATCTGCACCTCAGTCACAAAGTCTTGGATTATTTTGTGTTGTCTTTTAGCCTTAAGAGAATTGCTGCATCTTTAACATGCTTATGTGGGATAAAGAAGCATGATGGTTAAGTAATGAGAAAAGCCTGGATTCTTCCTTCCTTCATTATTAAGGTCAACCCGTTGGATGCTCTTGTCCAAAGGCGTAATTTGCAGAGAGGTCTATGATAAACACATCGGAGAAAAGCTTTCCACTGTCGGAATGCACAAATACACTCTTCTTTAGCCAGTCAGGTTTGCTTTCTGTTGTCACAGTTTCATACCTCAGGTGGATTCAAGATCACAGTGAGGGTTTTTGTAGTTGCTGGCAACCAGGAGCCATGAATTGTGCAGCACCCTTCCCCACGCAAACCAGGTGGCTGCTGGAAAACAGCAGGTAGTGGGAACACCGAGTCCTTCTTGAGGAAGAGGGATGCAAGATTTGGTGTTAAACTTCTCTCCTCACAGGCAGAATGCTGGAGTAAGGGTGGCTGTTAAATTAGAAGGAGGAGTATGTGCTTAGTACCTGAATTAGAATTTTTAAAATGAAATATGTCTTTTCTCCTGCCTGTTATACAGCTATGTTTTGAGAAGTCTATGAGGAGCAAGGTCACTTCTGTTCACCCTTACTTTTCAGGAAAGTGAATTAGAACAGGTAAATGAAAGGGGTCAAGTTGTCTCTGTTTCTTTCTTGCCTTCTGAAGGCTTCAGAAGAATGTTTTCGCATGACATGGAGTTTCGCCTTACTCAACTCTCTTCCCCTTGGCAGCTGTGCAAAACTTCAGAGGGCAACAGCCCTCCTTGGCAGGATTGAGGGAAATAGTATATTTAAGAACAGAAAAAATGAAAAGCTATTTTTTCCTGCCTAGTCGATATTTGGAAAACAGTCTTCTATTCTTTTGAAGGACATATTTTTCTTGATCTATGGTGTGTCCCTGTGCCTTGGTGCATGCCCTGGAGCAGCGTAGCTGGCCAGGGCAGTGCCCCAGCCTCAGGGCTGCCCAGGTGATTGCTGTGGTGAGACCCTCTTGGGTCCGACAGCTTGTAGCTCCACCCTGAAGATCTTGAAGGGTTTCTCATGTTGTTCTCCCGTACAGAGGTTGCTCTGATTACCTATTGCTCCTCTTTTTAAAGGATTCGAAAACAGTCCTTTAAAAAGGATGGTTTAAAGGATTTGAAAAGAATCCTTTAAAATAATTTTACTTTTCTGCTAAAATTTTGAAACCTGTTCTTGAATTATCATCCTAATTTGTGGGCCTTTGCTGTCATTTTTCTTTTTTAAGAAAAAGTATAGTCCAAAAATACATGTAAAGGCTGAGTGACTCTTTTGAAGAACAAAAAAAGTTTGTAATGGTCTGTTAAGCTTCAGATTTATCTTGATCCAGTACCTAAGGAGGATATATTCTGTCAAAATACTAAATTTCAAAATATGTAATTCTGAATTTCAGAGAAGCATAGATTTGAAGAAATATATTTAAATTTTCCATGTCCTGGTTCATGGGCCTTGTCATAACCAAGGCACTTTGCATTAGGGTTGTTGCAGAGGAGATCCTTCTCTGACACAATGTTGGCATGTAGGGAGGGTAATCAGAAAGAAGAATGATTTTCAAGAATATTGCTTGGAAATTCAGGATTAACTTTGTTTCTTTTTTTTTCTTAGCAAACAGACTGAAAATTAAACCTGTAGACAACTGTATATTTTAATTTGTGTGCTTACTGTGGAAGAGATACAGGTGGCTGCTCTTTCCAGTTGATTTTGTGGAGCTCACCCATTACTTGTATTTTTTACAGAGCAGTAACTCCACATACCAAGAAAGAAGGACACTGGTAGCGACTATAGCACCCGTGTTTAATCATTTTGTTGGAAAATCAGATACTCTAAGAACAGTTGACTTCAGTAACTTCATATTCTGCATGAAATGGCAGACCAGAACATTTGTTGTTAGAGGTACAGGATTGACAAGTCAATATGATTTTTCTGTAAAAATCGAGGTTATATAATTATACTAAAAAGTTTTCACAGCATAGGGATATGTTATTGATCCGAGACTCAAGAAGAACATTCTTCCTAGGGTGTGACTTTGTTTTAGATTGAAATACTGCTGCTTTGTACTGCTCCTCATTAGCTTAATCTTTTCCATGACAATGGGTGTATATTCTTGTCGTTACTCTTTCCAATGGAATTTGATGCATTCCTCTGCCATGATCTGTAAATCCAAGAGTTTACTTTTTTAAAAAGCCTTTATGTGACCTGTTGGAAAGTAGGTGGGCTGTATTTAGTGCTAACTGGCTTATCTTGCATAAATATAATTTTCAAGTACCTGTGACACTTCAGATTAAAAATTTTGTACTGAATAGGTTATATGATGATATTTGATATAAAGTATTGTTTTAGTTCTTTTAATGCACTTATCTTTGCCAAGGTATAACCTTTCCTTAGGATGCTGATAGACGTGTGACAAGCTTACATTTTTTCATTGGTTGTGCATTTTAAAATAGTAAAACTACCTTATCTTAAGCACACAGCAGTGATTATGAGAAGCTATGTCTACTCTGGCAAGCAGCATGACAGAAGAGAGAGGGATCTGTAGTGTTGCGTAGTTGTGAGGTCCTTGCGCCTGCAATGCAAACCAGCGACACGGGATGTGGGGGTGGCCAGGGTTGTGCCAAAGGGAGCATCCCTGAGCTGAACTAATGCGCAGCCAAAATATGTGCCAGCATGCAGGAAGACCCTTTCGGGCTTCAGAATGAAAAGCACAACTGTTGAATTTCTTTTTATGACAATTAAGTTTGCCGTTCTTGCTCCTTCATCAATGTTTTAATATCATTGCATTATATTGTAATGCATCCATATCTAACGTATTAGCTGCTGCTCTGTGGTCTGAAAAATAGCGGACAAATGCCTCTGCATGGCAACAGCTGATTGATGCTCTTCGATGCTGAACGTTGTGCCCTGCAGAGTGAAAAGTCTGGACCTTGGGGAGGTGGGTATTACCTAGCGGTTGTCTGAAATGGGTGAGGAACAGATCAGTTTGACTTTAACATCTTGTATATACTTTGCTATACCCTGAAGCAGCACTCTGTTATTAAAACCAAGTTTTACTTTTTTTTTTTCCCTTCCTATATGGAACTTAAAAGTAGTTTTTTACAGGGCACTCATCAAAGCACTCTGACCATGTAAAAATGAAATGTTTTCAGAAGTACCCGCTAAAAATCATAGAATCATAGAA